>JAUESH010000043.1:17678453-17713388 GCA_032275165.1 Synergus magnus | reverse complement strand
AAATAAGTAATCACTTTTTAAAAATATATCCTCAAATTTGCGGAAAAAACCGCGGAAGCAAAGTTGTACACCTAATAAATTGCACGACTCCACTGTCTTGTCTACTTCCGCTCCCCTGTTGCTTGTTTGCTTCGCTGACCACCGAAGTTTTCTTGCAAAATGAAAATTTGAAGTTAACATTAGTAACTTAAAAAGTTTGGAAAGCATTTTGACATTTTTTTTAAATCATCTTCAAAGATAAAGCGCATAGTGCGTTCAATTGGTAATACTAATGTCCCTTTTCAGAAATCGAACACTTACTTTTTCCAATGTGCATGATACATTGCCCAAAACCTACGAATAATAATTCTACCAACTTAGTAAAGCGAGTTTCCTCGTGAATTGACTTGATTAATCATTTTTAACCTTAAGCGATTGTGCAATGGTGAAAGACATCGTCACATTAGAACTTAAATTATGAAATCCAAAAATCTGACTGTCACCACCTGCAATAATTTTCATTGTCAGCCTCAACAGCCACCGCAAGAAAATGTTGCGGATATGGACCAGGAAAATGCAAGACTACACCGGGAGGGACTCTGTCCTTTTTTTGCTGCAGCCCAGAAAGCGAAATCTTTGGGTGTAGATGAAGTCTATAGTGACAATTCACAATTTCCCATGGAAGAAGCCGTCGACATTTTTAGATCACTGAGCATAGATGAAACCGCGTCTGGTAAGTTATTATTTTATTAAAGCAGATTTAATCTCTAATTTGAATTTTCGATAATTTTGTTAGATAAACTTTGATGTCATGAAAAGAAATTAATCGATTTCTTTGTCTTAAACAGCAACGGAGGACCTAGCAAAGTCTGAGCAGAAAAAACTGGACATTTCTGGAAAAGGTCAACAGCAACTTGGCCAGGTGGTTCAACAAGCTACCAACCTTCACCCAGCTCGCGATTACTTCCCTGCTCCTGTACCGTCAGTAGGACCTACTATTCCTTCAGGATGTATGCCACTACCATCGTTACAAGTAACGACAACTGGTGTTCAGATACAAGCAGACGTATCTGCGGGACTGCAGATAACATCCACACAACCCTTACCGAGGAGAGTGATCAATGCCTTTGAGGCAGGTCTCAACCTAGGTATGCAAGCGTGCATAAACGAAGAGAACTTCCAGTCGCAGTTACTCCTGCAGTCGCAGCTGAGTAAGTCAATTTTTTATTTCTATTGAGGTCTAATACTATTGAGGTCTAATGAGTTTACTCTTAAATTCTTCTTTTACGTCCTTTCCAATATTAACAATTCGATTCTTCAATTCATTTTCAGCATTTCCAGCGCAAACATTACCCATTGTATCCGGCGTTTCCGACGTTTCACCTCAACCAATATGTGGCGCTATTCAAACCGCAGCTTGTAACACCAATCAAGTTCAAGTAGCCACCCAAACGCAATCGCCAGCTACTTCAGCGACTTCTACCGCCGCAGGACCCGATAGAAAACAAGTCTACACCGCTCCAGCTACCAGCAAGGGGAAAAAGGCTAGATACCCACTTCTTTCTCAACAGCAAACTACTGCCACTGCTCAGCAGCAGACTCCTAATTTCCCTGTGCAGAACTTCCAGTTGGATCCAGCAGCTGGTAAGCCGATCTTGAGTTTGCAAGATTTTACTTGCATATGATAGATATGTGTAACATAACTTTATACTTCATATTTTATTTTTACAGTTGCTGGGCAATACACCACTGGCGTTCCAACGGTTGGCGGATATGCAGCTAACCAAGTACCACCTGCGCCATTCTCTTGCATGGATGTTGACTCCGAAACCGATAGTAATCATGATACAGCACTCACATTAGCTTGTGCTGGCGGCCACGAGGACCTTGTCGAACTTCTTCTGAGTCGTGGAGCCGACATCGGTAATTTACTTCTTTATTTATTCTATTTGAACATACTAGAATATCATGCGTGCGCCTTTGTCAATAATTTATTCTTATGATAATTAAAAAAAAATCTTATGTTAAAATATCTTAATCTTCAATAATTTGATTCTAGTCTCAAAAACAATCCTGTCATGAAAACTGTTTCTAATCGCAACGTCTTTTTTATGATAGGATAGGATGATTTTATTGTTCATTTTTTTTTATTTATCAATACCATTTTTATGTTCGCAGAACACCGCGATAAGAAAGGTTTCACTCCTTTGATATTAGCAGCTACAGCTGGTCATCAAAAAGTAGTTGAAATCCTCTTGAACCACGGAGCCGAAATCGAAGCCCAATCAGAACGAACAAAAGATACACCGTTATCACTTGCCTGCAGCGGAGGCAGATACGAAGTAGTTGAACTTCTGCTGACTCGAACTGCCAACAAGGAACATCGCAATGTTTCTGACTACACTCCACTTAGTCTTGCTGCTTCCGGTGGATACGTTAATATCATTAAACTTCTTCTTAGTCATGGAGCTGAGATCAATTCACGAACAGGATCCAAACTGGGTATTTCACCCCTCATGCTTGCTGCTATGAATGGACACACAGGTGTGTATTTGTCTTTTAAATAATTGCTAAATTGACTAATTTCAAAGATTATTTTTAAAAAATTATTTGATTCGTTTTAGCCGCTGTCAAGTTGCTTCTAGACATGGGCAGTGATATCAACGCTCAAATAGAAACGAATCGAAATACAGCTTTGACTCTCGCATGCTTCCAGGGCAGGCATGAAGTTGTCAGTCTTTTACTTGATCGTAAAGCCAACGTTGAACATCGAGCTAAGGTACAATTTTCAATTCAAATTTTTATATTTAAAATTCATTAATAAACTTTTTAAGCCTATATTTCTCGATGCTAGTTGTTTCAAAAATTTAACTTCACTTTATTCATGTTCGTTTAAAATTCATACATGAACTCTTATGTTTTGATCTAGACTGGATTAACGCCATTGATGGAAGCTGCTAGTGGTGGATACGTTGAAGTAGGAAGAGTTTTACTGAATAAAGGCGCAGATGTAAACGCTACCCCTGTCCCGTCGTCTCGCGACACGGCTCTTACGATTGCTGCTGATAAGGGTCACTGCCGCTTCGTAGAATTACTTTTGTCTAAGTAAGTCGTAGCAAACATAGAAGCAAACAAAATGGGGCGTGTAGCGACCTTACATTCTGCTTTGCATTTGATATACATACGTTCTAACTGATATTTTTAATTTTTACAAATCCTTTAACTTGTTTTGCAGAGGAACACAAGTCGAAGTGAAAAACAAAAAAGGAAACAGTCCATTGTGGCTCGCTGCAAATGGCGGACATCTCAATGTCGTAGATTTACTTTATCACGCAGGGGCAGACATAGATTCTCAGGACAATCGTAAGGTAAAAATAGACACCCATTATATTGTTTCGAAAAATATGCAAGTTTTGTACAATCTTATAATTTGCTTTCAATTGCTCTATAAATGTTACGTGTGAAAAATTTGAAAATTTTTTTAAATATATGGTTCTCATCCATTTATGCAGGTTTCGTGTCTGATGGCAGCTTTCAGAAAGGGTCACCTAAAAGTAGTCAAGTGGATGGTGAGCCACGTTACCCAATTCCCAAGCGATCAAGAAATGACGAGGTATGTAGCGACTGTTAATGACAAGGAGTTACTAGAAAAATGCAATGATTGCGTTAAAGTTATTCGGGCGGCGAAAGAAACTCAAGCCGCGAAGGCGAATAAGAACGCGACCATACTTTTGGAAGAATTAGACATGGAAAAGACGAGAGAGGAATCTAAAAAAGCTGCCGCTGCTCGTCGGCGCGAACGCAAAAAGAAGAAGAAGCTCGAAAAAAAGGAAGAAAAGCGAAAATTAAATGAAGAAAACAAGAAGAATGAGACCATCTTTGAAGACAAAGAAGACGATAAAAAATCTGGAGATGAAGATGGTGACAGAGGAGAGGATAGTGACCATGAGGGAGCTGACAATAGCGAACGAATGGATAACGTGCCCTCTCCTGTTAACAGAAGTCCTGAAGATCCGGATAAAGAGGAAGGTGACAGTGGCATCGATGCCAACAGCCAGGGGAGTTGTAGTAGCAACGATGTTAAGGCTAGAGAAAAGAAAAAAGAAAAGAAGAAAAAGAAGAGCAGTAGTCCTAGTGTTAATGAGAAAGATACTTCACCTCACCGACCCCCCAAAACAGTTTTATCTACTAATTCGAATTTATCGCAAACAACAATCACGACAAGTAAATCACAAACTACGAATACTGAAAAGTAAGTCTTATTATTCATTATGAATTTATTGAGAAGCCACTGAACTGGGATTTTTTTCCATTTCTTTAGTTCGATACGAATAACAATGAACTAAATGTCTTGCATAATGTTTCTTTTAGTCTATATAAATCTAGAGTAAACCAGGAAACAACGTGTCGCTTTTTCCAAGATTTGGGTGGCTACCCTGTTCATTATTAAATACGAATTGTAAAATGTGTAATTAATGTGTTTTAATAATCAACGCCTCTTTTTTTTTTTATAGACGAAACACATCTAGTTTTTCCACTGGAATTACTGGCTCTACATCGTCAGTTTCCAACACCAGAACATCAAATGTTAATGCAGCTAATTGTAATGATCGAAAGCTCAAAACTCAGATGGTTTTTGAATCGTCGAGGCATCCTGCCGAACGAGAAGATTTCGAAGCCACTGGAAACGAGACCTACGTGCCTGGTAAAGGAAAAAAGGTTTTCAACAACCAATACGATGGAGAAACACTGAATACTTCGTCGAAATCTAACAATTTAACAAGTCCGAAACAAGGCGGAAAACGCGAAGAGGGATGGAAGGAGGTAGTACGAAAGTAAGGCTTCTTATTTTATTCTAAGGATTTAATTTGTATTCTTGTCACACATTATAGAGAAAGTTAGGATTTTCAAATATGTGACTGTCCACAAAAAAGGGACCTTAGTCAAAAACTATCGAGAGGTGTAAAAAACTAAAAATTGATTTTTTGAGCGTAAAGTCTCTTTATTCGTGAACGGTAACATATGATGTTACTGTGAATAACTGCTAGAATTATTTTAATCAATTCTTCATTTATACTCAGGGGTCAATCTGAAGATTCCGGACGGTTCATGAACTCCCCTCATAGATCGAAAAAAGTTGGTGTTCCTCCAAACGCAATTAGTCGCGTGATCGGCAGAGGTGGAAGTAATATCAATGCAATTCGAGGTACGACAGGAGCTCATATCGAAGTCGAAAAGCAAAGCAAATCCCAGGGAGAGAGAATCATTACAATCAAGTAAGTTTGAAAGCGAAAAGATGATCTTTACTGTCTTTTTTTTTTTTTTTTTATACTTAATAATGTATTTAAATAAAATGTGTCTTTTCCTAACAGGGGATCCATGGAGGCAACAAAGCATGCTCATGCTTTAATAACGGCTTTGATCAATAATCCAGACGTGGATATTCTGCAGATGCTTGCAAAAACAAAAGTTGCACTCCTTGCGGCTCCGGCTTGGGAGAAACCTATTCCAACAGTTGCTGTAAGTGTTTTTTTCTGAAAACAAGTATTTTAATTTCAGTTTTAATACGAGGACCCTTGTCTAACTCATCAACATTTTCAGGCGTCCAAGACCAAAGTCGGTGGTACTGTTAGCAAACCTCCTAGTTTGGTTCCAAGTGCTTCAAGTTCACAAGTGAACAAAGGGTATCCTTTGGGGGGAACTGCAGTCAATCAGATTCTTCCTCTTCGGTCAGCATCTGCAGTCAAACTTTCCGCACCTTTTCCTACATCTATACCAAGAGCTACGGCACCAAGGCTTGCTGCCGCAGGTATTTATATCTTTATTTTTAAAATAAATTTAATCTTTTGTTTTATGACATATTGACAACTCAATTCCAATCATTTATAATTTTAAATTAGCAAAGAATTATTGGTTAAAAAGCTATTAGGACTATTTTTATTAATATGATTGATTTTCTTTGTTTTTTTTTTTTCAGCGGAGAAAAGAGCGCAGGCAGTAGCAGCTGCTCAGATGTCATCCTCGTCGAACACAAAGACGACGATGTCCTACACGAGCGCAATCATGACAGCTGGACGTGCGACAAAGATCGTAACAGCCAGCACAACGCAGACTTTTGCCGCAAAACTCTCTGAAATCACTGCCTCAACTCACTCTTCGACCACTGTAATGCAATCCATTCATAGTACAGGAAGCAAACAAAAATCTTCGCAAGCCTGCACGATGACAGTTATGTCCTCGACAGCGCCTGCGACGCCGCAGACTTCTCCTCATCAAACTGTGGTCAACACTTCACCCAAACACTGCCGACCACTGCCGACCTTATCCGCTCCACCGACGATACCGTCTCATTATCCTGGAAAGACAGGTTACGTCCCTAATTCAAGTGGAGTACAATCTACCCCTGGCTCAGTGGTAAACGGTTCCGAGAATACAACTATTTCGACATCTGTCACTTCAGTTCGGGTCACACCTTCGCCCCCAGCCTCGTCTCAATCGCAAAACAATCATCAACAGCAACAAAATCAAATGCGAAGTTCGACTCCAGTTGCGCCAATGCAGGAACAACAACCACAACAACAATCTAACACTCCTCTAGAATATTCCCTCTTTAACGATAGTTTCACAAAAGTCACACAACAGTCCATGTGGGGAGGCCGAGAAGAATCTCAGAAGGGCATGAACTTTGCGACCGTTGCTGGTGGTGGAGTATCCGTTAACACTTCGGGGGCTTCCCCTAAATTTATGGAGACCGCACCTCCTCAAGTTGATGCGTCTAAAGCTCCAGGATACAGAGGAACTGCAATGTGTTCTCCCGTCTCGAGTAAGTCCAGCAGTACCAGCAACACGCCAGGAAATACTATCAATAGTGGAGTATCGCCATCCGGCGGTCCCAATCCTATTCAACAATCTCACATTCAGTCTAACATTAACTACGAACATCCCATTCAGAATAAAGCACCAGGAAGTCTAGCAGTCGCGCGACCAGTTATGCAACCGCAAAACATGGAGATGAATGCCAACATAACACAATTCAACCGACAAGTCTTTCAAAACGACATGGGTTCTCGGAACGCTGTTCCTCATCAGCAACACGTTATGCCGACGACCTCACAACCTGGAATGGAGTTATTCAAGGGAAACAACAGCGGTTACGACCATCCGAACGTGAATTCTAATCTATTAAAGATGGTTCCTAGTGAAGGACAACCTGGACATCCTCTTATGCCTTTCCACCCTCACATGCAAAACTATCCCCAAACAATGGCACCTACCGCAACCGTGAACACGACCGTTAGCATGTCGAGATTAAATCCTAGGGCGCCTGATTTTTCGAGCTCTCTTCATTTAAATAACAAACCCCAGGTGACGATATTTAACACTGCACAGGCACTTCACCCGAATATGTTTACTACTGTACCAGCTCCACCACCTTCGGGAATACAGTCCAATAATTTAGCGATGCTCGGAAATTTCCCGTTAGGAAAGTATCAAGCACCTTCTCGAGGTACACCAACCACTAATCTCTCTACCAACGGACAGACGCGTTGGCCTTTTGCACCCCCACACAACAACTATCCACCGCATCAGGATCCGATGATGGGACAGATTAGCTTTTCCAATCACTTGGCTAATATGTCAGGACAAGCTGGTAATATGGATTTAATCACAAGCTTAGAAAACGGTGGTTCGCCTGCAATGTCACCATCTTCACCAGCGCAAGTTGCTCAAGATATGAGTCAGATGAAAATAGAAGATCGAAAAGTACCAAGGCCTATTGGTACCGAGAGAGCGTGGAAGAACTTTAATACTGGAATGGGCCCAGGTGGAGATGCCGACTCTATGAACTGGATGCTGAACGAGAAAATGGTCGGTTCCTGGGCAGGCTTAAATCCTGCGATGGACAGGCATCAGCAGATGTACAGGTCTAGTGCATCATTCAATCGTACCGCCAACATGGACCCTGATCTGCATCAGATGATGGAATCTAATTTCCCGGTAATTGAGGCTTTTTTTTTTAGTTTAAGCTGAATTAATTTTAAATTATGCAGGCTCGATACTTTCAAGTCTCAGAATCGTCTGCCTATAAAATGTTATTTTTCGAAGGTTTTTAGATTACACGTATTTCACCGATTTAATAGAAATTTTTATTTCAAAATTATTAGTATTTGAACTTCTAAAACTCGTAACGCTGTATTTTTGTTGAGCCTGTATGATTTGAAATTAATTCGGCCATTTAAATGTATGTATTTATTTTTTATTTCTAATTTTGCTTCTCATGGAATCAAAGTTCTTTATGTATGGTTTTTATAAATACAATTGCTATCTTTTCAGGGACATTTGGATAATCAACAGCAATTTCCCAATGGAAATGCAGCTGGAATTTCCTTAATACCAGGATTAGCAATACTACCAGGACAGTTTGGAGCTCCGAATTTAAGTGAAATTCAGCCCAACGAAACTGGTAAAATGGAACCACCGCCATCCTGGGGAATGCCCGATCCTGTCCAAGATAAGCAACAACAACATCCTGTAAGTTTATTATTTTTACACCTATGGCATTTATTTTTGTTAGCCACAAATATTGTTTGTTTTAAAAACCATCCGATATGAAGTCTTTGATCTTAGAAACAATTTAATGTTATAATCGAAAATTTGTGGAACATATGTAATTTTAAAGAGACAAACATTCTTTTTTTAACAAAAACTCCTTTTTGTTTCAGGGATGGAATAAGTGGACCCATTGAAGTAGCAAAATCGTGCTGCTTTCGGTACCGCTTTCATCGCCTCACTTAAACAATTTGCAGACAGACCTGGAATTCGAATGAGTAGACGAAACTGGCATACAAAAGCGTTGTTTCTAGACATCACATAAATTACAATACTACTTACATACCTCGACACACCCACACAAATACACGTAAAACACACAGATACCCACAGCTCCAATATTACTTGTCATGGTAGATGATAAGATGGTAAATCCTTATTGCTATTATCTATTAATACTTATTCGATACCGTTATTAAATGGAAATGGTGCGCGTACACTACTGCAATCTTAAGTAAAGAAAAAGAACACGAATATTGTTGTAGACGTTGTTCCCTGCTACGTCGATTTTTGACCGTTGGTATTTGCATAGTCTCTGTCAGTCTTCGGTGTCAGAGGACGTTGACTCTTTCATTTTGTCAATGAAATCGTCAGCTACTCTATCTAATTTGATAATTTGACAATGAAGCATCTCAGGCGTTACGAGAAATTAGAGTAGCGTGAAATGAGTTGCATTTGGCTTATCCGGTAACAATGTTTGTGTAACGACTTTGAATCAATTGAACGTCTTGAACGTCACGGAAAATAATTCTTTTTCGATTTATTTATGATGGAAGTACATTTATCTATTATTATCCTCTATATGATTATAATTATTGAATATACGTATGATTCATGTACATAAATAAGAACTCGCTGTGAAAATTCTATTTCTTCGTCGTAATCGAAGTAGACAGAACGAAAGATCGAAGAACTTTCCCTTATCCATATGAACCACACGTTACTCTTCCATTTCCAAAGAGCACCAATCGTCGCGCACTCTTTAAACTCTCCTTACGTTCTTATATACCGCTACACTGATTGCTTAGCACTATCTGAATCTGCGCGTTCCAGACCAGAACTACTTTCTAAATAAGCTCAAAAAAGGATCCTCGAATAACATCAGAGACAACTACAATTTTATCCTCGAATAAACGAACTTCAAAGTGGAGATTGTGAGCGGCTTGCTCGAATTCTATTTGAAAGAATCGTTGAATTTAGAGGATCACACACTGGAGGAAACACAAGATTTCTTTCAAGTGATTAACGGATGGACATGTTTTTAGCCAGAATTTTCTATCAAGGTCGCACGTAATGACGGCCAGGCTCTCGGGGTAAAATGTTCAGCATTTGCAGACGTCGAATGTCGAAAAATCGCGTTAAATGCGAAGCGTTATCACACGTTATCAATACACTAAACATATATGTGTATATCGAACGCTGTTTGAATTCAATGAATACTGTTCGTTGTTAAAATGGTAGCGGGCCGTCGATACATAATATAATTCTGCATCCCTAGCGACAGTAATATTATAATACTATTATTGCTATGGTGGTAATATCGTTTATTATTATTACAACACACGTAAGTTTAGAGAAAAAGAATGATATATATAGAGAATATCTACAGCAGAAAACGCTGATCCCGCAGGAATTCAGCGCGATACTAAAAAACAGAATACACTCGATGAACAAAATGTTCACTTCGATTGAACATTTGGGATACTTTCTTGTGGAGGGGATTTCGGTGAGTGTTCAAAGTACTGCAATTAAGCAGTAATTGAAACAATCCCCCAATTGAGCCTCGACCAAGCTCGTAATAAAAAATTATATGAGCGCTTTCGACCTGTAGTTTCAGGGAGCGCTTCGATTATTCTCGATGATTGTTATAATTTAAAGCCTATTTTCAAATTTGATTTACGATAATAACTGCGATATATGATATATAAAACTATTATATGACTTATAACAATAAAGCAAATAAACGAATATCTATGTAGAAATTGAATTGAAGACTTCCTGGCTATTCGTCGAACTTAGAAAAGTAAGATTTTTTAGAATTTAAATTTTTAAATAAAAATTAAATTAGATATTAATTATTTATTAAGTTTTGAATTTCAGTTTATACAACAAGATCGACATTGAGTATTCGAGGATATCTAATCTATGTATAAATTGAATTAGAGGTTTCTTGGTCATTTCATAGAATTTTTAAGTTTTTTTCAGCATTCAAAATTATAAAAAGTAAATTATGTAATAAGTATTTCTTTAGGTTTTAACTTTAGGTGATGGAGATCGACATTAAAGATCTGGCGAGATTTATTCGGCTTCATCGATTTCAAAGTCAGAGTGCTCTTTCTTTGATGTTATAGGTATATAGAGCTTATTGATTTTTTATGTGTGTATGCGCAGTTCTAGCAGGACTGTTTTGTTGTGCTCATTCTTTGGGGCTATCGTTGCGGAGTTATACATCATGTCAGGATTCATGAACAGTTTAGAGAGGAAAAGTAAGCAAAAAAATGTTTTTTTTCGTCTTTTTATATTCAAAAATAATATTAAGCATGTATCTAGCAAATTACATTTTTCCTAAAAGTAATTATAATGTAGCTTGCAATTTTTTAATTTACATATCAATAGAAAAATATTCAATCTAGTTAAAATTAGTGTCATACAGATTTTGACTGGAAAGAAATTTTTATTTTATATGGAAAATTTGCTTTAATATTTTTCAAATATTACTAATAAAATATATATCTATGTCCAAAATTTTTCAGAATTGGATGCTGCAAGATTACTAGCTTGTGTCGAAAAAATCGAAGACCAGGAAAAGAGAAATGCTTCATTGGCTGCTGAGGCATATCAAACAATGATGGACCATATTCAAATAAGTCAACAATTACATGAACATGTATTTATATACGATGAAACTATAATTGACTTGGAAAAAAATAGTTTTGTTTCAGTATTATATTATTGCTATTTATATACTTTACTATAATTTAAATACTGTTTTCTAGTTAAATCGGAAAAAGGGAGAAAAGGAAAAAATTGACTTAGTATTATCTTGTCCACCAGAATTGAAAACTTTTGGAACTAATAAGGTTGATCTCAGCGGTTTACGCTTACTCCTAGAAAATGAGTTAAAAGAAATTGCAGGTAACTTATTTCCTTTAATCCTTATTTTTGATAATAGTAAAATTCATTGAAATTCTAAAGAAAAACATCCTTTCAGCTTGGGAAAATAAGGATTCTGTTCCTGGATTAAGTATATCAAAGAATGACAATAAAACGTGATTCCAGCTCTAAAAATTATAAGAGAAATTGTTTACCACTCGTGAATTTTTATTCATAGAAGCAAATGAAACAAAAATCTGCCGTAACAATTAAGCTTTATCTGCGAATGAAGTCTAATATTAAAATGTATTTTTTACATTAAAAATTGTTTTATTATTGAATTCTTTAACATATTTACAGAAGTGAGTCATTTTAGTAAATGAATCTTTAGAATCATTACCAGTTTGTGATTCACACAAATTTTAGCACCTGTAAGCTACGACTTTTTTTGCTTCTTGAGTCCTGTTTTAATTTTATTTTTAAACTGATCGACATTGAAATCAGGTTTCTTTTCAATTTTACTCGTTGAAGCCTCCTCTGGAGGTATGAACGCTTGAGCTCTTCTTTCCTCTCTCTTCTTTGTAGCCTCTTCATGCCTTGATTCCAATTCCTTCCTCTTTCTAGCTTTCTTTTGTTCATCTTTAAGGAAGAATTCCCCAGAAGCCAATTCCTTATCCAGCTTACTTTCTTGCTGAGCCGGTGGGAACGGCGTGTATGGTTTCTTATCTTTCTTCTTCTTTGGCTGCTTTCTTTTGCTGATATTCTTAGTTGTGAACTTCGGCAAATATTTCTCCCAATTCTCGTTCTTCAATGCCGGGTTTTTTGCCAATTCTCGTTTAATGAAGAGAGCCTTTATGTTGTAAATCGGATGAGTAACATTTTTCATGTTGTCTTCGACGATACGTCTCACCTAGTAACATAAAATTTGAAAATTTAATATTTTCAACTTCATTTAAGTTTACATAAATTTATAAGTCTAATTACATGATTGATAAAAATGGATTTCTCACCTGCTGCAAACCTTTGTACGGACCAACAGCAGACACGGTGTTTCCTTGGACCAGAATGTAACAGTCTGTGAGCAATTCCATAGACTTTAATGTACATCCATTTGGTCCGATGAGCCTCTGACGTCTTTTTACAAATTTCTCCTTGTTTCTAACTAAAGATGAAATTTTTATGATATCTGAACCTCGATCGTCCTGCAGAACTTTGACGGCTTGTTCAAAAGGCACAGAGCGGGCTATGAGTTTTATCATGTCACGAGACTTTATGATAATGTAAGGATCCCACGTTGTTCTTGTTGTGCGAACCGTCATGCTACCTTCTATGAGATCTAATTCTGCCTTGATAGCATGTTCGTTCAGAGCTTTTTGAACTAAAGGCCAACATTGTTTTAAGTAGTGTTCTCTATACTTTGGAAAAAGGGTAGCGAAGGAACTTTCTTCCAGGAGACGACTTGGATTGTCCTCTGGTTTGAAGGCGGGCACTTTTAACGACCAGGCATTTTCCACGGGTCCGTTGCTTTTCTGAACATCCTCGGCTTCTGAATCACTCATTTTTGTGTCCAAGTTTGTTTTTCACACACTTTAATTTATTATTACGTACCGAAATATACGGCTGAACTCCGAAAGACCGAACTTATAGGTTAGGAATTTCAGAACACGAAAGGAAATGTTTTAAAAGTTTTATGAAATATTTAAACAAACTTTTACTCACTAAGATGCGCTATTTTTACTGATAAATTAATTTTATTGTTCAATTACGTGATTGCAAGATAATATTGATATTGACAATATTTTTTAGAATGCGTTTTAGGTTAACATAAACGCATGATCCGCATGATGCGAAAATCCGCCAGTCGGTAATGCGCATGCGTCGGGCAATGGACTTTATTGGTCATATTTCGCGGGAATTTTTGAAATTCTAAAAATGTTATTTTAATTATTTCCATCAACTGATGGCGCTGCTAGTTCAAAATTCAAATTTGAATGTATTATAATATAATTATCAACTAATTATCTCAAATCTCACTTTGTAAAATCGAATTCAGAAATGAACAAATAATTCATGGTGAATATGACGTAAAGAAATTAATGATTCAATTCAAATCAATCAATGTTCTATTTATTAAAATTTGTTATTTTTTTATTTTAAAAAAAGAAACATAAAAAAATGTATTCACCGAAACTAAAAGTAATTTTCATTATTTTGGCTTGGATGGTACTATATTTTTGGCTTCTAATTCTTCCTTAAGCAAATATTTCTGTATTTTTCCACTTGTAGTGCAAGGAAATGAGTCTCTAAAATCAATGTATCTTGGAATCTTAAAAGTTGCTATTTTTCCTTTACACCAATCTTTTAATTCATTTTTACTTATTGTAGTTCCTTTCTTCAATCGTAAACAGGCACATACTTCTTCTCCATATACGTCGTCATGAACACCAATAACTTGAGCTTCAAGTATGGCAGGATGTGTTTCCAAAAAATCTTCAATTTCCTAAAAAATTTTTTGCATACTACATTTTCTTATTTTAAATGTTCATCAACAATTCAAAATTAAAATTAGTATTATTATTATGTGATTTAATTAAAATTACGGACTGAACTGTTTTAAAATTGACTGCTATTTTAAAATTTATTAAAAATGTATGCTCTCAATATTTAATTTCTATAACTGACCTTAGGAAATAAATTTTCTCCTCCTCTAATAACAATATCTTTCAGTCTTCCTACAACTTGTCCATATCCGTCAGATCTTAAAACAAATTGATCTCCAGTTTTCAACCAACCATCCTTAGTCAGTGCCTTTCTTGTATTTTCTTCATCTTCCCAATATCCGATCATATTGCTATATCCACGCATCCATAATTCTCCAGGCGTTCCCAGAGGAACTGGTGAGCCACTTTCATCTACTACCTGAAAATATTTTTTCTGAGTCAAGTAGAATCACTTGTAATCAGATTTCAATTGATTCTAGCGAAACTAATTTTAATTAAAAAGAATTATACTTCACCATGGCTTCCAGGTGATCAGAGAGATGACCAACAGTAGTTTCCGTAAGTTCTCTTCTTTGGTTTGGCAAACTTTGGAAAGAGATAGCTGTTGTTTCTGTTAACCCATATATATTCTGAAATTACGAAAATTGTAAAACTTCATACATTCAAACAATTTCAAATCGTTTTAAATGACCTTGAAAATTGACCTCAAGGTCAAAATTAATAGTATCGTTAAAGGACCCCCTATGTTTTGCACAATTTTTGTCTGAACAATTTTTTTGTAGATGGAGTATTTTAAGATATTTCGACCAGCAAATTAAAATGGGACACCCTGTATATTAATGAATTAAAGTCCCGTAAAAAAAAAAAGTAATTTTTTGAGGTCATCTAATACTGTGCCTTGCAGCTATACGTATGCATATGAGTTCTAAACCTCCTACAAGATATGCGCATAGATAGGATTTAAGGTCGAGTCGTCGACCCCTTGAAAGCAAAGTCTATAACACCCAAGATACATAAGTGTTCGAATCAAAAGGGAGTTGCCATTAATTCCATGATTATGACAAAGACCAAGCTTTTACGTAAATATTTCAATTCTCTTGAAATTCACTGTCTGAGGTCTATAATCATCTATAATTAATAATATAATTTTTGATATTATTTTTAACTTACTTTTAGACCATCGAAGTGAAAAGAATCTCTTATTCTTCTGTGAAGTTCTGGCGAAGCTGGAGAACCACCAATTGCTCCAGTTGTAATATGATTAATGCAAGCACCTACTCGTTGTTGAACATCAATAAGATGCACCTACAAAACAATTATAGATTTGCTAGTATTCTATATAATATATAATAATCGTTCGCAGTGATTCTTTTGTCTTTTCATTCTTCTTGTTTTTGAGAATTTTTTTATTTAGATTGGTTTTCTATCTTACCCACATTGTTGGGGTTCCGTAGACTGCTGAACATTTTTCTTTAATAATAGCGTCCAGGGAATTTACTGGATTAAATGATGGGGCGGGAAGAATTAATGTCGCTCCTGCGTACCAAGCTGAAGCTTGAGTAATCATACCAAAGGCATGAAAAAAAGGTACATTTACACAAATTTTGTGATGAGCATTGTGTAATTCAAACCTTTCAGCTCCCTAAAATAATTAAGAAATTTAAATAACTTCAATCATATAGGAATGAAAACGATGCATGTCATATTTTTAGTTAGAATTTTATTTAGGGAATTTCATGGAACATTAAAAAAAAATCATGGGGAAAGGTAAATTGAACCGTAAACATTGTAAATTAAAATGATGTTACATTTTGCAAATTGGATTTTACGAGAGTGGTCACACCCCAACAAACAGAGACGTCATTATAGATTCTTCATTTTAAAATAATCAATAAGCATGATAATAACAATAAAATCATTTTTCTTATCCCTATATGTAGAAAAAATATTATCTTTTATTTATCATACCTGTCTTGAATTATTTACTAAGGACCTGTGACTCAGAACGGTGGCTTTTGGCTTTCCAGTCGTCCCTGATGTAAATTGAATGTTACTTCCATCATAGGGAGAAATTAAAGTTTGCTCTTTGCAAATTGCTTCAACATCTTTCTCGGTTGCTAAACCTTCCACATCAGACATTCGATGGGCACCCCTGTAAGAAAAATGAGTACGGAAGCTATACCATCGATCATGGCTTCGATTTTAGAGATTGGAACACAAAAACGAAAATTCATCAAGGATAGAACCATTAGTCTAATGAGATATTGGAATTTATGTTCTATGCATGAAAAGCCTATTGTAAAGCTATAATTAAAACTCTTGTTTAAGGCCCTTCAATCGTGAGATTAAAAAAAATTTACCAGTTTTGAAATAGGCTACCAGGATCTGATGAAACCTACAATCTCATAAATGCTCGAGCATCTTAATTTATTGTTTGTTATTTGATTTAGAAATTCGATGATAATCAAGAGGATTTCCGAGATCTTGGTGACTTTCTTGGTAGTACGATAACGTAGAATAAGCCTCGTAAAGGGAATAATTCTCCTTTGTTGACTTTAAACGTCAAAGTACCCGCACCCACGCTGCTTATTCATGAATATCGCGTGCACGATCGCGTAAAATAACTGACGCGAGGACTCTACTCTGTTAGAATCCCGAAGAATTGGGTTAAATGAACGTTCTGATAATAATTCAGTATCGCTTTTGATTTTTTAAGAGTCACGCATTTTGTTTTCACAACATTTTTATTCTCGTTTTTATTTTATCTCTTAACTTCTCTTGGCGTTGAGATTGCCGCATTTCTCGCATTTAATTATCCAAGTCTGAAACGTGAGAGGAATTAATAATTTGCATGCTTGTATTATTGAAAACGTTTTTCCTAAATTTAATTAAGATCTGTTAAAATTGTATAATATATTGAAATTCCTTGAAATTATTTCAAATTCTTTAAATCTTCTCTAGATGTTTTAAATAATCTTGAAATTTCTTCAAATGTGTTTGAAGTTCTTTAATATCCATTAAAGTTTTCCTAAATCTCTTAAAATCTCTTAAAATTTCTTCAAATCACTTAAAATATCCCAAAATCTTATAAAATAATTCTAATTGTCTTGGAATTCTTTTAAATATTCTGAAATATCATGAAATCTCTTTAAATTCATTTTAAAGTCACTTGAAATTTCTTCAAATCCCGGACAACACCGGGTAAATTTCTGCTAGTTGTGTATATGGACAAAGGAAAGTGATTTGCGTGAACGTGAACTTATCGATCGCCTCGTGACTTGCTTTTCTTAAGAAGGTGAACAGAATTTTTCTTTCGCAGAAGCTTCCTGGAATGTCGTGTAACCGTTGTTACGCGTAAGCTTAGACATTGAACCAGATTGTAGGGACACATGGGGGTCAGGTAATTTCCTGTACACTTAGATTGAAACTCATTTACCAGTAACCCAGTCGCAAAGTAAAATAGAAAACCCCCTGGAAACAAGTTCCGACTTACGTATTTTTAACTTTACCTGACTCTTTCATTCGCCGTTGTCATCATTCTTTTTATTTCGATTGGTACCACGTATATTCTGATTACTCTTCAAGGCCGAACTACGGAAATTACGTTCAATTTAGATAGCAGAGTACATAAATGTGGAAACTAATTTTGCAAATGCATTAATTTGTTAAATTATGATTTCAAATTAATGATGTGTACAACTTTGTTCCTTTCGGGAAAAAGGTGTCCTTGTTGAATTTTATATTTAATAACTTGAATAGCGTCTTCCAAGAGTAGAGAATTTTATGTTATACTCACCTTATATGATTTTGTGAGTAAATGATGATATTCTCTAACGCAGGGCACCTCGTTTTAGCTTCAAGGAGCATTGCAGCAAAATTTTTCATTCGAAATACTTCAGGCGCAATGACTGCTTTAAGTTGAACTTTGTTGAAGCAGAATTCGAGTTCTGCCTGTTGATATCCTGGGTTAATGCCAACCATAATCAATCCTGCTCTAATTGCAGCTACGTACGCGATAAACCATTCAGTGTCATTTGGACCCCAAAGTCCAATGCGATCACCATTTTTCAAACCCAGCTTTTTTAAGCCAGCCGCCAGTATGTTTGCTCTTCGGAAACATTCTGAATATGTTAAGCGAACATTCTGATGAATGGAAACAATGCACTCGCGATTTGGCCATTTTTCTACAGCCGTTTCGAACAGTTGTCCGATTGTTGTTTCAGTTAATGGTACAGCTCCCGGATGGAAAAGATAGGATAGATTTTTATCTGGCGTTTGTCTTGATTGCGTATATTGATCTCGAGTGTGTGACACGCTTCTTTGAAGATTAGAACATCCTAGAAAAATACGTGCAACTCTTAAGCTAATTTCTTTCTTTAAATCATAAAGAAATGGTTTAACTTGAAAACAATTATAATTCTTCTAAAATTAAGGAAGTTACTGTTAAATTTTTTTACTTTATTAAACCTTACTTTACACATTGAGATGCATCGCACTCCAGCAACAAAAATTGTTATAGCAAATAAATTATTGATTACATACTTCAACTTGAAAATTTTTTTAGAACTTCTTATGAGCTTGCATTTTAAAGTTATATAAGTTATATGGCCAAAAAGTAAAATTAATTATAGTAAAAAAATGGATTTGTGATTGAATTATTTGTGATTTAATTATAGCAAGAAAATTGCTTGGGATGATTTGTACCCCAGTGTGTCAAGTATAGGTTAAAGCAAGTAGGGGTCGAATTGGGATAGAAAATTAGCCCGGAAATATTGTTGAAACCGGCCCACAAGCAGTTGATTACTCTTAAAAAAAATAGGTTGAGGATTCTGAAGCAGCGCAATCCGTCAGGACAAACCCGCCCAAAAATTGTTTAAAATTTTCTGAATCTTTCAAAATATTTTGTGCAAGGTCGAACTGACACTAGACTCAAAATTAGAGCTTTACCTTTTTGATGTACATTGTATGCTGTCACAATCTCTTTACTTAACTTATTATTGCTACGAGCAATAATAACATGTCGCGAAAACTGACGAATATGTTTGGTGAACATTGTTTTTGAACTATTTACACACACAATTTGTGATAACAGAAGGCCACTAAAGTCGAAGTGCTACTGGGAAAATAAGCTTGATAATATGTATAACACATTATCTTATACTCTCAGATAATTAGAATTCAGTGAGATAATATGTAAAATGCTGGTCATTAGACACAAATGAATTTCAACTTTCTCAAAATTCTGTAAATTTCTGCTTGCTAGATATGAAAAATAGGAAAATTTCTTCTATTTTTTACATTTTTTAATACGTTTAATTATTAAATAATTAATTGCAACAATCTTCAATGGATTCATTCTGTCCGCATTAATGCTCTTGTGTTTCAAAATAATTGGCATATTCAGTCTTTGACAATTACGTATTACTTTTTTTTAGTAACGGTATAAAAAATTTAATAAAAAAAAGTAACGGAAAGGTAACGCATTAATTTTTTTCAGTAACGGTAAAGTTTAACGCGTTACTTTCGAACGTCAAAATGTCATTCGAATGTCAAAAACTGTAATGGTATTCTAATAACTAATTTCAATAATACCTTGACACAAATACAGTTTGTATTTGAAGGGCTTAAACGTTTGCATTTTTACATTTGAATCATAGCAATATTGTTTTGCATTTGAACTATTAATTACCAACGCAATGTGTGGTGCGCGCTATATATGGATCTCGCATATAATAATGCTAAAGCAATTAATAAACTATAATAGCGTGGAACTTTTTAAAGATAGATTAATTCATCTAGAACGCTCATTTAGTTGAAATCTGAACCATGTCCGGAAAAATACATCACTTGGCGAAAAGGGACAAGGCCATAGGTGGGTTTGGGGACACGACACTACGTCTTACTAGAAGACTAAATCACAATGAATTATGCCAGCACACGAATGTTAGTACATGTTACGTTCTCAGATCGGACTCTCATTCAAAGAAACTGCATTGCAGTACTAGCAAGTAATCGAGAAAAAGTTGTAACTAGGAAAAATGAAGGAGAACAAGGACTCCATGTAATAATGATTCATCATCATCGAGTCTCGATTAAAGTGTCTCAATGTGTCTCAATGTTTATAAAATCACACACTTGCAACTATGCGCCAGTAGACACACATACATTGTAGAGATATATGTTTATATACCAGTTCAATGCTAAAGTATTGCTCAATTCCTACTAACTAACAAGAACTTTTAATACAGTTCCTATTAGAAATGTCATATCTTATCTACTTGCTAACATGAGCTTTGAAAACGATTTAATCAAGATTTTTGCCTTGCAGGGTAGTCACATGTCGTGGAATTGTAAGGAATTTCAAGACGTTTGGATTTTAGAGATTTCAAGAGATTTAAAAAAGTTTAAAGGGATATTATGAGAAATTACCATTAACAAAATAGATTAATTTTAAAGAATGTCATTAAAAGTGCGCTAATTTAGAATAATGTTAATAATATTTTGAATGCACATTTTCCAATATTTTTAAAATAGTTTAATTAAACTTTCCTCAATTGATAAATGTCTAATAGAAAATTCTAATTAATTGTCCGGATGTATGTATGTGTGTGTATGTATGATGGATGTCGCCGTTTTTTGTCGCCACTAAAACTTGAAGATAGTTGTAGATAAATTGATGAAATTTGTAGGGTATATTTGCACTACCAATATATCAAAACGTGACCAAGGATTATTCAAAGTGTCGAATTTTAACATTTTTATGTACATTTATAATTTTTGTAAAATTGATTTTTCGACTATAAGTTCTCAAATAATCAAAATTCAAAGCTTATGTAAAGGGAAGAAAGATTCCTTGCGACGAGAAGAATCGATTGACCTGTAAGATAAATACATTTAATTGAATATTAAGGAAGTTATGCTTATTTGTAATTTTGAAAAATTTCATTTTTATCTATAAGTTTTCAAATAACCAAAATTCAAAGCTAATGTAAGAATGTAAAATATTTTTGCATCGAAAAAAATCGTGTAATCTAATATTAATACATTTTATTTAAAAATATGAATGATGACATCAAAAGATTCTTTGCTTTAAGAAAAGAGAATTGAACATATTTTTTAATATTTAAGAAAATCGTTAATGCTTCCTCTGAGAAAGCAAATTCATTTGCAACTTGATCATAATGAGGAAGCAAAGTGATCAAATAATGAACACAAAAAAATATAAATATAGTTAAATGGAACACCCGAGATCGAATTCACAGCTAGTTTAATTTTTTTGACTTTAGATTCTTTAACAATTGAACAGATTTTCATGGCTTGTTTCAGTTTTAAAGTTTTAATTTTAGCGCATTTTTAATACTTTTGTGTCAGTAAAATTTGTCTAAAAGTCTGGAAAATGTCAGGAAATTGAAAAATTAAATCTTGTGACCACTCTGATCTGGATCTACGATTAATTTATTGAAAACTTCGTATATAAGATTTTTCAGGAATAAATAATGAGTTTATGAAATAATCTGAACTTGACTCGACCATATGAAATCCTGAGGAAGTAAGTTAGAAAGAGGGTAAACGGAAGGCGTAGCAAAGACGGAAAGACCTCCAGTAGGCCAGTTCCAGGGTGATAACCGTAGCCAGGGGTACGGAATACCACGATGGCGTGCCTGCCATCCCCAACCGGAAGTCGCGTGTCGGCGGTAGAACAACCCCCGCCTCAGGAGCGTTTCTTGCCGTCTTACATCTACTCTACCTTTATAGAACCTGTACCTACAACCTACAGTCTGCGCGACCTGCCACCGTGAAAATTAACAAACCTCGGCAGCCTGCCTGCGATTGGTCGATCCCGCTACTATGAGGGCCGAAAGCCACCCTCTTGCAGCAGCAGACCAAGTCCTCAGACTCGTGAGGAAATTCGCGAGGAGAACACCAATCTTGCCAACAACTGTCTTTCCTCTCTCGCGAAGCATTTCTTAAAACTTGAATCTTTTTTAAATCTAACTTCTTCTAGGGATAGTAAGAATCAAAGATAGTAAGAAATTCAAAAATTGGTCAAATTGCAGATTTTTCAAATAAATGTTTCCACTGCTCTTTGGTTCTAACCGGTCTATCCCGAAGTGAAGACCCCCAAATCTTCAGTGGTGCGGTACAATATCGTTGATATACTTACTGTAAAAAGTATAGAGTGAAAATTTAGATTTGAGGAAATTTGTGGAGGTGAAACTACTTCGAGTTCTTTTTATCGTTGGGAATATTGAGAGAAGTTAATAGTGAGTCTATTTTCTAAAGTTTCTCCATCCACTGGTGTGTTTGTCCTATTTGTTACCTGGTTCATTTTTTCTTTCTGTTGAGTAATCTAAGTAAATATTTACGTCCTCACTGTTAATTCGCACGTTATTCCTGTTTAAAGAGAACTCAAGTTTTTTCAGTTGTTTCCTACAAATTTGGTGTAATTTATATGATAAGTGTAAATAATAATAGGTATAACCAATAAGTTGAAGATTGGAAAGTTGGTGATCGGCGAAGTCGCTGATCGATGTTTGATCGAGCCATGATCGTGGCAAGAACTTACGACGTAAGATGAGTAGCAACAAAAAATCCACTGTCAAGGACGACAAGAAAAGCTCTTCGAGCAAAGAAGAGAGCCCGGCGGGTGCTAAAGATGATGGAGGTTCGGGTTCGACAGGCAGCAATGGAGTGGCTAGTGGAGAACCATCGCAACCAGGAAGTAAACCTGGATCTGCGGGAGCAACTGCAAGGGAAGGTGCACAAAGACTTTTGGGTCTTGCATCCAGAGGAGAATGGTCACCCGTGGACCAGCTGCTCAAATCTCTGGAGAAGGCGGCACAGAATGCGGGCGAGGATGCAAATCTTCAGCCCCTGGCTGGTGTCATGGACCCGGTTCGTTCAATTTTTATGCACACAAAAATACATAATTATTAGGATGTTAAAATGTAACATATTTAGTCTTTACCCAGTATAACATATATAATAATTATTTTTGTTTTTATACAAATTTCACTGAAATGATTTATACAGTTTTCAGAAGAGACGGAAAACGTTCTCACATAACGAATTTACAATTTTTTAAATAAACGAGGTTGTCAATTCAAAAAATGTTTATACGGAATTTTTTTTGGTTGAAATTGATTAATCTGGAATTTTTCAATTTAAAAAGAAATCTTGTTAAAAGTCTTCCTCAGAATACTCAGTAGAGTGCCGGCCGGTTTTTTAAGCCTTTTCGAGTCCTCTTTAATTGACACGAGAAATGAACGAAAAAATCACGAATCCATTTGTGTTTTATCCAAAACTGTCATGAACTATCGAGATACACTTTTATTTAAAATATTGGACCTCATACGAATGTAAATTTAAAATTGAATTCGAAAATGCTCTTCTTATAATAAGAATAATAATAATAAGAAACTCTTCCTGATAAATTGATAATAAGGTTGGTTTTTATACTATAGTTAAATATTTTCTTTGTTGACTTATCATTTACTGAGCAATTACTTTATTCTCCTAATATTAATACTCTATAAATAGTGAAAAGTTTAATAACTAATTCGGGGTTTCGAGGTGGTATGTACAATGAAAATTTGATTTAATATACATAAAGGTATTGTTTCAAGATTTCTGATTTTTCTTCCTGGAAAATTGGCTTAATTTCTTAACTATTGTGATCAGAGTAAGATGTTTGTGGAAGTAGAACAGGAAGAGTATAGTTTCTCGGAAAATACGCTGAGTCAACAATAACATCCGGCTGCGTAAAGAAATTGCGGAAGACTTTTAGTGTCAGACATTTGAGACAGGTTTCTTACTAATTCTTATCGATTTTTTAAATGCTATAAAATTATTTTAAAAAAATATCAGTATCAATTAAATAAATTTCTTTAATCAATTTTAAGTGCAGTTATTCATCCAGACATGAGCAATGGAATTCAGTTATTAATTAATAAAATAAAAATGCATTCAACAATTATCATTTTATTGCAGGCGACTAACATGACTCCACTGATGTATGCCGTAAAGGACAATCGCACGGCATTTTTGGATAGAATGATCGATCTTGGTGCTGATATTGGGGCTAGAAATAATGTAAGTAATTCACCCTGTTTCATTAAAATTTCCGGCTAAAAAAACTGAATCTAAGGTCTAGTATCTAAGGAAAGTGGGCGGGCCAAACGATGTAGGCGTGGCATTTATTCAAAGAGTGGGCGTGTCTTATGACATAATTAAGGTGTGTGGATCAAGAAAATTAAGTGGCGAGACCATGAAAATTATTTTTAATAAAGGAAAAATATTAGGAGCTGCGGCAAAGAAAGATGGGCTTGATGTAATATGTGGTTGATGGGCGTGGCCATAGGAAATGGGCGGGTCAAAGAAATTGGACGTGGTATTTCGACAAACAGAGGGCGTATCCTATGGTTAAGGGGTGTAGATTAAGAAAGTAAATGTGGTGTCTAGGGGCACAGATAACGAAAGTAGGCGGGGATTATTTGACGTGATCAAAAATATGATAAATTTAGAGATATATTATAATATATGTTTTAAAATTAAATGGGAAAATTATAAAATCTCGATAAAAATACCCCCTAACTTGGAATGATTTTCATGTTTGTTTATAAATTATTTTTTGAAGCACGTGTTATGTAACTAGTTGCTTCTCGTGATGAAAATATTGGATCGTCTGATATCGTAGAGTACTTTTAAGTGGAATTAGAAATAACAAGCACCGAAGTGATCGTTGATTCCATGGAATATAAAAAGTATGCACAACCGGTGAACACATGGACGTTGCGGGTAACGCGAGCCCATGGAACGTGTACACTTAGAGTTAATGATCTAAGTACTTGTAATCCGTGTTGCAAAGTCGACTCAGGGTGGTAAGATTGCGTGAAGGAGGGCCAAGGCCAAGGGGTGCTAGTGAGTAACGGAGTATTAAGTAGCAAGCAAGTAGGTCGGTCAGTCAGTGGGACGAAAAAGTGGCTTGATTCTTGCCTAAGATAAACATGCCCGGAAAACCTGAACAATGAACACAGTCGTCGATCTAATTAAGTCCTACGCCCTACGAATTATGATTTCGATTACTTTTTTTTATACATAAAGTGGATTGAAAAAGAGAGAAGTTTCCCTCTTGTTTGCTCAAGCTCACGCAACTCATGTTTTTTTCCATTTCAAGTGACTTCAAGTTCACCTTTTGTGACGAATAATATTTTATCTAAATGAGATCAATTTCTTTGGATTTAGATTAAAAAACAATTTTTGATATGTTGACTACGTGAAATTTCAACATCAGATTAGCATTTGCTCAATATTGAATTTACATTTTTATATAATGTTGTAATTAAATCTTTAACTGATTGTGGAATTTAAATTATTTCGTGTAGTAAGTTATATTTCTTTAAATATGCAGAGTTTTATTGATCCAGGGACGAAAAGATTGTGCAGTACCCAAAACGATAAAAATAAATAAGAGTTTACGAACATGCATGCTATATCTTTTACATGCAGCTATGCAATATTTTTATGTAAATAAAAAGTACAACAATAATCGACTTCTGTTATTGACGCATTTTTTATCAGGAATGATAAATTAAGAGTAAATGATGAGATTTTAATATAGTTTTGAATTTAAGAGACTTCTACGTTCCGAGTACAATGAAACAGCTTTTCTTTAATGATGATGAATCCCAAATAGGATTAGGAGTTAAAAAGCAGGTGTTATCGACCGCAACACCGTTCCCAAGCAGCTTGAATATGATTTTCAAATTGCATGCTAATAAACCGTGATTGAAACGACCAGAAGACTAGCAAAGTTCTTTCGGTTAATGATGGGTGCGGCAAAATGCAATCTACGACCTTATTACTTGATTGCTCGACCCGAATCGTTGTTCTCTCTACGCAAACTTACTCATTCAGCCGATTAAAAACCAATGCAAGGTCGAGATATTTGAGCATACATATCGTCAGAAATTATAAGGGTTGAAGTCGAGAAGCTTTCTTCATATTTCAACAATTGAGCCTCTGGATAGTGTAAGGGCAAATAAAATTCAGGTAGCTGTTCCGGCTAGCCCCTGTTGTCTTTAAAATCGATTTTGAAAATTAGATTTTTGAATATATGGCTTTGAAGTTTCTTAAAAAATCTCCTATTTCAAAAATTTAATTCTCAAAATTGATTTTAAAGGCAACAGGGGCCAGCCGGAACGGCCACCTGAATTTTATATGCCCTTACACTATCCAGAGGCTCAATTATGAATATTAATTCTAATTTCTGCTTTCATGTTTTCTAGTCAAATTTCGTTTATTAAAAATATCAAGAGCCCGGAAATGCAATTAAAGCTCAAAAAAATTGAAGTTCATTGCAGTATGCTGCAGTATCTTAAAATACAATTATTCAGCAAAGTTCAAAAGTCTATTGAAGACCTATATGTATTTCCATTAGCGCCCTTAAAGTTCTGAAAAGTTCATTGCAGTTGTCCAAATTTAAATTTCAACTATTATTCTAAACGAGATAAATTATATTCCTGATTTCGTAAAACATTTTATTCCAAAATAATAATACTTGCACCTATATAACTATTTTTTCTGTTTCAGGATAACTATAATGCACTTCATATTGCTGCTATGTATTCTAGAGAAGATGTTGTTAAATTACTTTTGTCAAAAAAAGGCGTAGATCCTTACGTTACTGGTGGGGTAAGTTTCAGATTCAGTATTTGAAAGAGAGATTTTGATACCTCTGTTTCTGATAAATAGTTGTGGCGTGTCAAAAAGAGAACGAATACATATTGTCATGAAAGTAATATCAAGATTAGTATCTATTGCTATTGGCTAAAATTTGTTTTACACCAGAAATTATTTTTAGCCCTTTCTTTTCCTATGTACTCTAGATTCAAATAATACAACGCTAACTTTATTGAATTTTTACTTACAATCACAAATAACGTTGGATAGAATGTATAAAAGGTATAGAGTGTATAAAATGACGAATAGTAATTTTTAATATATGACATTGTATCTTATCAAATCATGTTAAGGGCATGTGACACATTACCATAAGAGCAATTTAATTTCGCCAACTTTACGTTTACAATAATAAATATTTTACACAAAAACTAGACTATTTACCTCCGCCTGTATACGAGACGGAGGTAAATGGTCTAGTTTCAGCAAAAAATATTTATTATTGCGAGCGCAAACTTGGCGAAATTAAATTTGCTCTTGCGGTAATTACCACATGCTCTTAAACTTATATTATAGCCGAGGCACCAAACAGCCGTACATCTTGTTGCCTCCAGACAAACGGGGACAGCCACTTCAATTCTTCGGGCTTTATTAAGTGCAGCTGGACGAGATATAAGACTTAAAGTTGATGGGGTGAGTATATTCAAACCGTCATTTTAAAAGACTTGGCTCCAACTTGAATCGATAATAAACAAAACTAGTTTCAAAAATCTCGTTGACAATATTTTTTCAATATCGAACATCATTAAAGGAACTTTAATCTCAGACGTCGAATTTGCCAATAGAACAGGGTGTCTACTGTTCGGTAATTTAAAGACTATATTAAAAAATATAATTTTTAAATAAATTGTAATATAGCAATGTATGATGAATCTATCATAAGAAGGACCTTATATTTATAAGCGGGAAAAATGCAGGAATTGTTCAGGAATTCGTGGGCAAAATTTATTAGACATCTTGCAGGGTATCTACCCACCCTAGAAAACCTGGAATTGTCAAGGAATTTTTTTATACCTGGAAAAACCTGGAAATGTCAAGGAATTTTTTCGAGTGTACTTATTTTTTTTTTTTAACAAATTAAATAACCAGAGTGGTGACTTGATCGGGAAACCGAGGAGGACCGGGAAATGACCGGGAATATAATTAAAAAACAGGGAGTTTACTTTAGATCGCAGTAAAATTCAAGTTTTCATTCTTTTAATATTTATCTATACTAGGTATATGAACTGGGTTGAAGTTCCAGACGTCTAGTCTGACGACTTTTTTTACATTTTTGGAATAAAAATATCAAAAAAAAGTTTCCAATGTTCCCAAAACCCAAAATTTTTATTTATTGACTGCTAGAAAAATTATCCGGCGTTGCCAAGGATTTTAAGAGATTTTATAAAATTAAAAGGAATTGTAAAAAGATTTTACTGAATTGCAAAAGATTTTAAGGAATTTTAAGAAATTTCAAGGGATTTAAAGAGATTTCATAAGATTTAAAAAATTATAAAAGGATTTCTGCAGATTTATAGTGATTTTAAGGAAGTTCAAGGGTTTCTTAGAATTTAAAGAATTTCAAGAGAAATACTTTTAATTTCCACAAAATCCTTTGTAATGTCTTAAAGGCTTTTAAAATCCTTTTAATTCCATAACAACACGTAAAATTTCTTTAAGAAAATGTTCAAATCTCTCAAATTTCATTTAAAAAAATCTTTTTGATATCTAAAAATTCTGTAAAGTCCATGGGCAAAAAATGCGGGTTCACAATTATTAGATAATGCAAATTGGCAAAAAATAGGGTTTCACAATTATTAAATAATGCTGTAATGAGGGAGGGTGGGTGGGAGATGTTATAAAATTCCGTACTCCATACTTGAAAGGCCAAAAATGATACCTGGAAAAATTTAGAAACACCTGGAAAAAACCTGGAAAAGTCAGGGAATTTGTTTTCAGGAATTGAGTAGACACCCTGTCCTGTAAAAACATTGATTAATGTACTACATATTGCATTGCATGGGCATAAATAAAACAACAAAGTATATTCAAAGGCGCTAACGACCTTTCATTCACGTCGGTTTCGATTAATAACTTTTAACCAGCATTCTATTCCTCCTCTGAGACTGAAATATTTTCATGGCGAGGGGCATGGCCCGGGGTAAAAGTTTGAATTAGCAGATAAAGATTTTTCCATGATGGTCCCGTTTTCAAAGCTAGCTGCAGCATAGCTCGCGTGACAAGGGTTGCCAAGGTATCACAGCCTGGCACCGAGTTCGCCACAATTCTTCTCTCTCTATCCTCTGTATTTACGGTCTGTTCAACTTTTGCCTACTCTACTCCTGGATTGTCGATGCCTCTACCAATGCTTTGCAGACCCACAACCTACAACCTACACCCGTTTGTCTATCGACTGCCAGTCGAAGAGAGTGCCAAGAAACACGAGAAGATATGAATACGTCCCATTAGGACAATCTGTAATCGAGCTATGCCCTTCGACGGGCAAATGCATTTCTTGCGAGTGTTAGTTCCCATCGTGAAGCTGATCCTAACACTTGCATTGCATTTTAGTCGAGCGCGAGTTCCTCAACTGCATTCACCGATTTTTTTTAGAATTATCGTAAATAAAATTTTCTGTAGCCTCGATATGACGTCATGCCCATTGGTAAATCACCAGAGGAAGGTGATAGATCCTCAGAGAGGTCTGAAGTGCATGTTATTGACTTTATACAGAAGAATAAGCTGCAGGCGGGCGTTGGTCGTATTTGGAAACGAGCGATCAAGTCTATTGAAGAAGCTCGAGTAGGTTTTAGTCAGGTGATGTTGGATGGTTTAAGTAGACATTGAGATTCGCCCTTTTAATCTTCCCTTTCCATTTCTGAAACTCCCATCTAATCAGAATGATGATGTCTTCTTTTACATAAAGGAAACATGATTTATTGAACTGATTATGGATATGTATGCATATCTTCTTGACGTTCTCAATTTCCTTAAAGAAGAAATTTAGAAATCAAATGAAATAAGCAATAATTCAGAAACTATAGATATATTGTATAGATTATAGAGTTCTTAACACGATTTGTACAGTAACAATTATGCCAGTTGTGGGTTTCTCATTCCCAGACAATAATTACTCATTCTATATGTGTGAGTTTTACTCAGGGAAGAATAACGAGTTAGGCATCAGGTCAGGTAGTCTGAACAGTAAATTTAGTCACGGAGCAGTGAGACTTTCGAAGCACGCGTCAGAAGCAATCAGAAACTACAGACAAAGTGAAACTTATGCAACAGTGCTGCAACCGCAAATTGAGAAATCTTTGACATTAATGAATTTCATCAACTTTGAACATATGCATGCATTCATGTAGACATCTCTTCACATTCTTGCATTTTTTGAAAATTACTAATTAGGAAGTTTTTGATTTTGTTTGTCATACAGAGATTTTTGCGTTCATTGAAATATATGTTCAAACCGAAAACTACTACCGAATCGAAAACAAAACTTTGCAAAAATGAACTCTTTTAGCGTGGCAAGATTCCTCTTCTTCTCGCGGTTGAAGCAGGTAACCAATCAATGTGTCGAGAACTTCTGGCTCAACAAGCTCCAGATCAACTTCGTGCCACAACGCCTGCAGGTGATTCGGCTTTACATCTAGCAGCTAGAAGGAGAGACGTAGACATGGTCAGAATCCTGGTGGATTATGGGGCTTCGGTGGACATGCAAAATGTAAGAAACATCTAGAAACTTAATTGTAAATAAAATTTTCTTAATACGATCCACAAAAATAAGGGTGACCTATGTAAGAATAGCTCTCAACTCAAATTTCGAACAATCCCTAGAAGTTCACAAAAGTGACTCTTTCGTCACTATGTTTTTAGAAGCATCGTAAAGTTTTTAAGATTCCAAGAAAAAAAATTTAGTACGCGGAGAAAGTGAAAACGTAGCGATAAGATTTGCAAATATTGAGAAGGTCAGCAAGAACGAGCACCTTGCTGTAATGCGATAGCTTATTACGGTGTTTTACGATTCTATAAAATAGGGGGTACCTTCCACTGTACAGTTCGACGTACGTGCATGATACTTATCTAATTACTGATGTTATGGGACTTGAAACCCATGCATGGGTAATTTATGTGCTTAATTATCGCAATGCACCGAAGGAACGTGGAAAAGTACTCCCAGTTACTCAGTAGCTCTTAAGGGTGACTGTGCAAAAGCAAAGTGTGTTCATATTTAGAGATACCAACTTTATGCTTGAGCATAAGAGCATAAATGATCAAAAGTCAACATAGAGCGAAAAGTCTTATTCTTCTGACATCCCTGACACTTGGGCGTTCCAAAATAAACAAGCATAAAAAAGCATAATTCGCCCAAAATAGCAGCACAAAACGATTTGAGCATAAATGTCGCATAATCGGCCATTAGAGACACTCTTTCTGCAAAAAATTGTACTTTAAAGCCAGTTTCCGCTGGTTTCAACTTTAAAACTTTCAAATTTTCGCGCGCGCCGGTCTTTTGTTCGTGATAGTAGTTTTATTTGTTTAAAGAGTACAGTATTACTCTGCAGATTTATTTTTTTAATCGAAAACTATTTTATTTTGTGTTCCTATCCTATGTTATGTTTCATTTAACATATTAAAGCTTGTTTATTTTCATTTTAAGTACGTTTTTATCTGTGTCTTCTGAAATATTTGTTGGAAAAGAGGGCATATTAAGAGCATAAAACAATTTTTTAAGCACATAATAGGAGCATATTTAGGTGTTTTTTTGGGGCATAATTTAAGGTTTTAAAAAGCATAAAGTTGGTATCTCTATTCATATTACTGGAACAAGTTAGAATTGGATGTAGAAAAGGAAAATTGTTCAAGACGATATTAAACTGATTGTCTGTAGGTGTTCCGAATTAAAATCCCGGGCAAGGCCGGGTAAATTTATGCTAGTGTAGAATTTCTTTCTATGTGTAGAAGTGGTATTTGTATTATATTTCAGGGAGAAGGTCAGACTGCTCTTCACATCGCGAGTGCTGAGGGTGATGAAACTCTTGTAAAATATTTCTATGGGGTCAGGGCTTCCGCTTCAATAGCCGATCATCAGGATCGCACACCTATGCACTTGGCTGCTGAGAACGGCCACGCTTCCATTATCGAACTGCTCGCTGATAAATTTAAAGCCAGCATCTTCGAAAGAACCAAAGATGGTTCTACGTTAATGCATATAGCCTCTCTGAATGGTCATTCCGAATGTGCCACCATGTTGTTCAAGAAAGGTGTGTATCTTCACATGCCCAACAAACGTGGTGCAAGATCCATTCATACTGCAGCGAGGTACGGACATGTAGGAATCATCAGTACTTTACTTCAACGAGGGGAAAAGGTATGTTGAGGTCGCTTTGATTATTCAAAATAGGCCTTTTCTGACGTGAAATGTATTAGGTCGATGCTACCACGAACGACAATTACACCGCTCTACATATCGCTGTGGAAAGCGCGAAGCCTGCCGTTGTCGAGACTCTCTTGGGTTACGGTGCAGAGGTGCACGTTAGAGGTGGAAAACTTCGTGAGACACCACTTCACATAGCTTCCAGAGTCCCGGATGGCGACAGGTGTGCGCTGATGTTGCTCAAATCTGGTGCTGGTCCAAACTTGACAACCGATGATGGACAGACGCCAGTTCATGTTGCGGCGAGTCATGGAAATTTAGCTACCCTCAAACTCCTATTGGATGATGGTGGAGACCCCATGTTCAAGTCTAAAGTAAGGAACTGTCATATAATGCGAAACAATATTCTTATGTCACTGTACAATTTTTATTTCTTGCACCAAATCATAATTGGCACTAATTTCTCACTATACAAGTCGGAAAAAGCATTCAAGTCCATCTAAATAGTTAAAAAGAGCTAGAGTCTAAACTTTTTGTAGACCTCGTCTACGTTTTCAATTCCTGAACAACAATTTGTAAGAAACTTTTTTATAATATCCTATCTCTCTGACTGCACAGAATGGAGAAACTCCTTTGCATCTAGCGTGCAGAGGCTGCAGAGCAGACGTAGTTCGACATCTAATTGAATTCGTAAAGGAAAAGAAAGGTCAAGATATAGCGACAGCTTACGTAAATAGCCTGACGAATGAAGGAGCCAGTGCTCTTCATTACTCTGCTCAAATTGAGCCTCCAGAAGTAGTAGTTCCCGGAGACGATCGAGCAGTTGTTCGAGCTCTTCTGGAAAGTGGAGCTGACGTCTCTCTGCAAACGAAACAAGCACAAGACACAGCTTTTCATCATTGTGCTGCAGCAGGGAACAACGAAGTGTTATCAGAAATGATCTCTGGCATGTCAGCGACCGAAGTTCAAAAAGCCTTGAATAGACAGAATGCAGTTGGCTGGACACCTTTGTTAATAGCTGCACATCGAGGACACATGGAACTGGTTTCGAACCTCTTGGCAAATCATGCGAGGGTTGACGTATTTGATTTGGAAGGTAGATCAGCTCTTCACCTAGCATCTGAACGAGGATACATTCAAGTCTGTGACGCCCTCTTAGCCAATAAAGCCTTCATCAACTCTAAATCTCGTGTTGGGAGAACAGCTCTTCACCTAGCTGCCATGAACGGTTACACCGACCTTGTCAAATTTTTAGTACAGGATCATGGAGCGGCGATAGACGTGCTAACACTAAAAAAACAGACTCCTCTTCATTTGGCTGCTGGTGCTGGTCAGTTGGAGGTGTGCAAGCTGTTGCTTGAGTTAGGTGCCAGCATAGACGCGACCGATGATCAGGGCCAGAAGCCAATTCATGCAGCTGCGATGAACAACTATGCAGAAGTTGCTCAGCTCTTTCTGCAGAGGCATCCGAGTTTGGTGATGGCATGTACCAAGGACGGAAACACTTGTGCACATATTGCAGCTATGCAAGGCAGTGTGAGAGTGATAGAGGAGCTGATGAAGTTTGATAGACAAGGTGTCATTTCTGCTAGAAATAAATTAACAGAGGCTACACCGCTTCAATTGGCTGCTGAAGGGGGCCATGCTGAGGTTGTAAAAGCTTTGGTCAGAGCGGGAGCTTCTTGTGCTGATGAAAATAGAGCTGGTTTCACTGCCGTTCATCTAGCCGCTCAACATGGACATGGTCAAGTTCTGGAAGTTATGAGGTCTTCGCAGTCCCTTAGGATCTCTAGCAAGAAGCTTGGTGTGACGGCTCTTCACGTGGCTGCCTACTTTGGTCAAGCTGGTGAGTTGGAAAAAATCATCTACTATGTTTTTTGTATGACTATATATTATCCCAGATGCGAGGTTCTTTATTATATCAAAAATAGGCGAGTACCTCTATTAAATTCATAACACATCATTAGTGCATTCAAACTTTCTCAATTGAGCATTTAAAGTTGTACGATTCCTTAGACTGCAGGGTATCTTACTCTTATTGACTTGCAAATATCCTTCGGTCACACAAACCACCTCTGACTCTATAACTGCACGGAACACAGTAATAATCTAGATCATCTGCTTTTTCCAAGGAATACCTTGCATTTTACTTGTTTCCTTTCTGATAAATGCTATTCAAAATGTAGCTTTTTCCCAGAGATTCCAAGTTTTTTATGCATTTTTTTCTAAGCTAATTGGTAATAGTATGATAGCGATATCAAGCGAACCTTGAAAACAACTCGACCAATGTGAATAGTGAATCTTGAAAGGAGATTTGGCATACAAGATAAGAAATGAAGGGCTAGAGCGATCTTGACCCCTTGACCGCCATACGAAAATAACTAAACACTTACTAGCTGACGATTAAAGATGATAAAATTTCGCACTTTAAAACCGTAATTGCCTCAAAATAGAAGATTGAGTCATTAATGGATTCTATATATATAGTACAAAGCGGATAATATATATTTTGAGGACATTGAAAGATAAAATCTTGCTTTAAATACCAGTGAATTTCAAAGTTTGATTATAGAGGGACAGCTATTGAAATGATATATTCTAAGAATATTATAATCGGACTTCTTTGATTGTTTTATGATTGATGACATTATA
>JAUESH010000043.1:17659531-17672056 GCA_032275165.1 Synergus magnus | reverse complement strand
CTGTCAGACAAATTTCCCTGACAGAAAATTATTAAAAATGCGAATAAATTTTCAATAATAGTGCTATTGAAATTTTTTAAAAATTTCGCATAACATCCCTGACTTCCCTGATAATTAAATTAGTCAAATTCTTACTAATTCAGATTGAGAGAGTATGCATACTTTTTGCTTTCAGGACTCTATATAAACATATCCCTCTAATAATTTATTACACAAAAGATAGAATTTATTTTTCTAATCTCCCAAGGTACTACGCAACTCAGATTTATAATCCATCTACTTGAAAATGTTGACAAGCATTTCAAGAAAAGAGTCGATTTGCGTTATTATTATCGTTTCACACGCAGTCGTCGACAAATTGATTTGCAATAAAATCGAAGAGTTTGATATTCATGCATATATAGCGATATAAATATGTAAATATAATAACGGCTTATCGAAGTCTCTTCAAGGCTGATCTTTAAAAGGTCAAGTGAATATTACGATCTCAGAATCACTCTAGTAGACTCATAAATTCGTAACGAAATTAATTTCAATGGTAGAATACAAGATGCCCGGTGTTACCGAGAGTTTAGCGACATGGATAATGACATCGCCATCTCCGTCGAATAATAATCGCCGATCTGGACGCTACAAGAAAAAAAATGAGTGTTGTGATGATAGCACCCGAGATAGTAAGTTTTACCAGCCGCGCTGGTTAAACGATAGCCTGAATGCAGAACTTGTTCTACCTTCGATGTCGTCTCGTCTGCAAATGCATTTTGGCCGGTGTGCGCCCGTGTGTTGCCTGCTCAAATAATGCCTGATAAAAGAAAAACAAAACTGTTTCGCAGTTGTGATCATCCTCTCCTTTCGCCTGGGAATCAATAATGACATTTTATTAGGTTCTGGAATAGTTATTCCAGAACCAGTTTTTTTTTTTGTAATTCATTGAATTTTCATAATTCGGGGCTAATTTTCTCAGCTAGCATGTCTATATGTTTGTATAAGAGTTAACAAATAACTGAGATTCTAGTTTCATTCAGTGTACTGAAGAGACATTTTTATGCCTATTTGCTGCAGTTTCATTGGTTAAATTAGCAATTTTATTATTTAAAAAGGAAGTTCCCAGGCCTCTGAAATATTTGATTCACAGCTCTTCGCTCGAAAGCAGGAACGCTGTGCGTTTTGCAATGTGTGTGCATCATTGAAAGCAACCCTGTTTGTGCTCGTGCGGCCTTAGCGCATCGCTAAAAGAGTTCAAGTTACATGTATATTATGTCTATGACATTTAACCGGATTTTCAGCGCACTGTTGTTTTTTCGTGGGCACTGCGTTTTGTCTCTTTTATACATAAGCCCGAGTCAATCGATCGAGATGAGCCACCGAGTTTCAATTACTAATTTGCATGTACACGTTTGAAGTTTGTCTTGAGTGTTTTAAAGCAGAAGGGAAATGTGAATTTAGAAAAAAAAAAAAAACTATTCATCCAAGAACAAGAAGAAAGAATGTGAGAGAGAAAGGTGGTTAATGATGCATGCTGCACTTTTGTGCAAAATCACAGAGAACGAAGCGCACCACTTTACCAAATCTGCAGGGATGATGAGAATCCGACAACGAAAAAATGTTCATCATTAGTAAAGAAGTTTCCCAGCCAGAAGAGATCCGAAGACAATGACACCAGAATTCATTTGCGGAAATACTGCCAGAAATTTGACGATTCGTGCAGAATGGATGCAGCAAATTTTGTATCCTGGAATGAGCACGAACCCATATCTTTCCCATGTTTGAGTTTCCTCATTTAATGAGCCTTGCTGTTTGCTGAAGTGCAAAAAATGCCGTGATAGCGAATGAGTTTCAATGTTTTGCACGGAATCACGAAGCCCGAGTGCAGTGGCATGCTCGTCGATGTAAAAAAATAAAAGTGCAAATAAGCGGTGTTCAGTCTTCTGTCCAGCATGCATCAAATCGTATCAACACAACAGCCCGAGCATGGCCATTTTCCGTAGCATGAGCATGTTCGTTCGTACACGCGTAGAGAGTTCACTTAGATACCCTAACCGAATCCCAAAAACAAACGTTGCCTCGAATTACAGTGAAGATGAACCCAGTACTCGCCTTCGAGTACCTCTTCTTCGCGGTCTTCGGTCAAACGACCCACAGCGAGCTGAAAGTCGAGACCCAGCAGCCCGAATGGACCTCGGGTCTGTTCAAACTGGCCTTTGGTGTTTACATGTTGGTCTCAGTAGTGGTGTTAATTAATCTACTCATTGCTATGATGAGTGACACCTACCAGCGGATACAGGCACAGTCAGATATTGAGTGGAAGTATGGACTCAGTAAGCTGATTAGAAATATGCACAGGTAAGCCCTGGTCTTATTTTAGTTTGATCAAATCAAACGCATGCATCTTTCTTTAATCTATGTCCAGACTATAAGCTTTACTTCATGTTTAGAGAGTGAGGTAGAAGATTTTTTAGACTTAATAACTTAACATGATTTTAAAGATTTCTGTAAAAAATGTTCGAGTAACATTCCGTCTGAAATATTTATTTGCAACTTGTTTCATACTCTAAACTCGCGTGAAACTTGTAGTCTATGGCTTGATACCAACAAACTTTTCCTAAGCCAAATATTAATTTGCAAAAAAGCCCTGCCAATGCTAATACCAATTCCTCATCTGTGCTCAATCTTTTTCTATTCTATAATAAAAAAAGTTGCCTTGTAATCAGGGCTGCCACCGACTAATGTACTTCAAAAAAGTGACAAAAGTGACTAATCTGATTTAAAAAGTGACCAAAAGTGGCTAATTTTGAACAAAAAAAGTGACTATAAGTGACTAATTTTGAATTTATTTCGATTTAATTACACATATATTTGATCGGCTTGCTTTGACATGATTAGATGAAATTCTAGTGCCGTATTTATATTCCAAAATGCTTAATTACGATAGGAAATAGAAAAAATCGGAGTCTAATAGGTTTAAAAACTCCAAAATGACCTTTCCTATCTTAAAAAAAGTGGTGTAACGAAATATCTCGAAAATCTCGCATACATTGTTGTTGCAAACAACTTTTGGCTTTTGAATGACTTGAAGTTTTAAGAAAGAAAACAATATAGTCGCGCGCGTGTTGGCTTGCTCTCGTCCCTTAAAATTTCACGAAAACCTTCGAAATTCCTTAAAATTCATTAAAATATCTTTAAATTCCTAGAAAATTCTTGAAATTCTTTAAAATTCTACGATATTTAAAATCCCTTTATATCCTTTAAAATTCATTAAAATTCATTCCATAAAATCTATTAAAAATCATAAAAACCCCTAAAATCCCTTAAAATTATAAGAAACCCCAGAACCGTTTTTCAATTTAAATTTAAATTTCAAGAAAATCTTTGAAATCGTTTAAAATTCGTGAAAACCTCTTAAAATTCCCAGAAACTTCTTGAAATTCTTTAAAAGTCTACGATAGCATTTAAAATCCCTTTATATCCTTTAAAATCCATTAAAAGTATTAAAAATCTCATTAAATTCCATGATATCCTTAAAAATTCCATAAAATCTTTTAAAAATCAGAAGAATCTCTTGAAATCCCTTAAAATTATTAGAAATCTCATAAAATTCCACAAAATCTTTTAAAAACCATCAAAATCTCTTGAGGTCTCTTAAAATTCCTCGAAATTTCACGAAAACATTGGATATCGCTTATAATTCATTAGAATCTCTTAAAATTCTTAGAATCCTATTAATACTATTCCTCAAAATTTTTAAACATTTAAAATCCCTTAAAATTCCTTAAAGTTCCTAAAAATCTCTTAAAATTTAATTAATTCCTTTAAAATTCCGCGAAATATCCTGAAACTCCTTGAAATGGTGCGAAATCTTTTAAAAATCCTAAAAATCTTTTGAATTTCGTAAAACCTGCTCTCTAAATTTGAAACAGCGAAATTACGCTGATTTAGATTAAGAGAGTGATTGACTTTTGAATGACTTGAAGTTGTAAGATGTCAAAAAATAATCGTTAGCGCGCGTGTTGGTTTGCTAGTTCCTCTAAAAAAGTGACTAAAAAGTGACTTGCAAAAAAAAAGTGACTAAAAGTGACTTAAGTCACTATGTGGCAGCCCTGCTTGTAATAGTAAAGATTAGAATATCTATCATCGATAATTTAGTTTTTTTCTTCTTAATTACTTTCATGCACTGCAACATTCTTTGGGTTTTCAAAATATTCCATATGTAGACGCATGTCATTATATTAAATGCATGAAATAAAGTCATCATTTGTTTCAGTAGTGTTCAAAGGAGTTATCAAAAAGATTTTCCAGATATTTCTATAGATAGAGATATAACAGTGAGAATTATAATTATTTATAACAGTGAGAATTCCATCTTTTGCTTCCATCAGCCCCAAAATCAATTAAATGCACAAGCCTTAGAATGCTCTAAAAACCACACTGTCTTTCTCTATTTCGAAAAATATTTTGAAGCATGCCCCGGACTTCGTGTTAAACTCGAAGAATCCGTATTCAAAACATAATCATTCACGAGGCTTCAAGAAATCACCAAGTTGCGTATTACAGAACTACCACTGCCCCTTCACCATTGAATCTGATGACAACTTGGATCGTCTACTTCATCAAACAATGGAAGCAACGAGCAGCTAGAAGAAAGCGTCCATCCCTGGTGCATATGATGGGTTTGCAGCGTGCAGGAAGGTTGTCACCTCGTTCTAAAATGGGGGCTAAGTGGCTCTCCAAAGTTAAGAAGGGCCAAGTTCGTCCCAAGGACAGTGTTGCTCTTTCCGTAGTACATCTTAGTCCCTTAGGCAGTCAGTTGTCTTTCAACAGCGCAACACGAATCGAGAGTGTTGTTGATTGGGACTCGATTAGGAAAAAATATCTCGCTCTCACTGGAAGTGAACCTGAGAAGGATGTTGAGAAAGAAGAAAAGGAAAACGATGATGACAATGAGGAGGACATCGGACCAACGGCCTCGAACGCTTCCACGGTTCCTGTTACAGCGTCGACTCCACCTATATAAACTTTTATACATACTTCTCGATCTAATTGGCGTTAAAATTGTTAATGTAAAGTCTGTAAAGATAAGATTATCAAGTAAAGAGTGTATCAGTAAAGGAATTCGAATGAATATTTTGTGAATTTTTTTTCTTGTGTAACAATGTCCAATAGGTAACTGTATATCCCACACGAAACGAAAACAATAACAAGAGTTTGGAAGGTGATGCACGATTCATCCCTGCATTACATCAGGGATCAAGCACTAGAATTAGAATCTAAGTAAGTAACCAAAGTGTCGTCGAAAGTCTGTATTGAGTATGTCAAATAGACGCCTCATCGGCCAATGGCCCAATCATAAACAGCATGACTCGCGGCGTATGTTTATATCATTGCCTAAAATCATCCACAACGTCACATATATCATCACTCCACATTAGGGTGGTCCTTATTTTCACTTTTTTTAAATTCGTTTACTCCCAATCATGAACTTTGGCTAACATTTTTTTGAATTTGTTGGCTCCCAAAGTAAGAACCACCCTATTCCACATGTCAGATAAGGCCTTGAAGATTTTGAAGAAATGGTAGTTGTAAATCTCAAACTAAATAGTTTGCATGCGTGCAACTTTTGCGAGGGTTTCTCGTTATGCTCGACGAATGACGATAACACAATTAATATGAGTGACATAAATTGCATTATGCCCTTAGTACCCTATAGAGTGACATCAAAGGAGTCCCTTTGTATATATATCAACATTAGAATAGGTCCTTGAACGAGATTTTTTTTTCAAATTGATAGATATTAGCGGTTATGGCATGAAAGGTGCGTGCGATTCGCATGATGTAGTAAAATAGTCGTTCACGAGACAATATTGTTGACACATATTTCCAGTCAAGATGAATCCAATACTGGCAGTTGAGCTACTGTTCTTCGCCATCTTTGGGCAAACGACTTATGAAAATTTCAAGGTCCATTCAGATCAACCAGTATGGACTATTAATCTCTTCAAGCTAGCCTTTGGAATATATATGTTGGTGTCAGTTGTCGTACTCATTAACCTTCTCATTGCCATGATGAGTGACACCTATCAGAGGATTCAGGCTCAGTCTGACATCGAGTGGAAATATGGTCTGAGCAAACTCATAAGAAACATGCACAGGTAAGGTGTCACCGTTGGAATCAAGCAGCAATATCTCACACGTTTTTACACATCAAATGAACCTTTTTTGTGAGATGGAATTACTCCCAAGTTATTGCTAACACAAAACATATGCTAACAGAAATTCAGTCGGAAAATTTCGGGGATTGTTTCGAAATCAGGTTGGTCACAAGATTCAATTTTTTAATTTCCCTGACTTCCCTGACATGTGGTCACCCTGCGGAATGAATTTCAATTCAAAACTTTCACCAGAGTTGGAATCAATTGAAATTGGTTGCAGTTTCGAAGCAGATTCCATCTCACATCAGTTCACTGCACTGCTTAGTGTAAGCTTGATTTTGCACGCGAGCACAAAGTCACTAAATATTTCCTATTCTACTTTTGCGACTGTGATCCTGATAAAAAATACATCAATGCAGGACTACCACCGCTCCATCTCCGTTGAATCTGCTAACGACTTGGATATCATATCTCTGCAAAGCCTGCAAGAAGCGTAAAGCCAAAAAGCAGCGACCATCTCTAGTACATATGATGGGTCTTCATCGAGGTGACAGGATGTCAGCTCGTTCTAAAATGGGTGCGAAATGGCTCTCCAAGGTCAAGAAGACCCAAGTTGGACACAAAGATAGTGTGGCATTATCTGTGGTTCATCTAAGCCCTCTTGGTAGTCAATTGTCATTCAGCAACGCACCAAGGATAGACACAGTTGTTGATTGGGACGCTGTTCGGAGGAAATACCGTGGTCTAGTCGGCATAGACTCTAAGAAGTTAATTGATGATACGAAGGAACCTACTGAAGATATTCTTTCGGTTTTCGAGGAGCCAACCACGTCAGTCGCAGGCGGAAATGAAAGATTGTCACCATTGCCGGCGTCATGAACAATGCAAAAGACACTCTGCATCAAAGGACAATCATCGTAACTCCTCTCTTTTATCTAGCCTATTTCTTCTTGTACCTCCTTTAAACGTTTCCTACAAATAAAAACATTCTAGTTCGATCTCGTATGCCTCGTAATATTATTTTTGGTACCTAATAATCGACCCGCTCTCTAATCGATTGCCTACAACGTTTTAGAGGCAGCAAGGACATAGTCTGCGTGTACTTAGTTCGTCAGACGTCTTTTTCACGGTTAGTCAGTATCGTATGTATGTTCTTACATATTTTCTAGTCGAAAATTGCTCGTAGACAAAAAATTCAATAGCGTGCATGTGCATAATTCGATTAGACTTTGAAGAATTAGGTCCTATTGTAGATGGGACAATGAGATATTATGTAATGATACTTGAAGGCTCGATTGGCATGCACACTACGTATTGTATACTGATTGCGTCATTCAATTTATTTCTTCTTACGATATCCGTAGATACTTTGTATTTTATACTTCTCTGCTTAAATACTTTTATATTTACTTTAATATTCCCACGTACTTTTCTCTACATTTTTAATACCTTCATGTCAAACATAATACATCCAATAAGCCACTTTCTTCTATACTGCTTATTTTCTTCATTGAAGAGAAACATTCGCGAGGTGTATGTATATAAATAACAAAAATTCAAAGAAAGGTTTAGAGTGACTAAATTTGAAATTTCCATCTACTTTGCTAGTCGATAAAATTTTAATAAATCATTTCAATGATTTATTTCCGTTTGTATAATAGCAAAACCAACTTCTCAGCGCTACAATTATGCCATATTAGATAAAAACTCACGAGGGAAAGTCGTTCCTTTAATTTCTCGAAAATGATGAACTAATTAAGTATTCTTATTTTCTCCACACATTTTTACTCTTTAGCTTTTCAAACTTGTATTATATGAACATCGTATGCATTATTTCATTTAGATTAGATGTCTTTATGTCTTTAGAATGCACATACAATTTTACTTACATCGACAGGACAATATATTATAAAACTTTTTAGTTTAAAGCCAAATTTGACATCTTTTAACTATATTCTTCATTAATTTATTTGTTATTTATTAAGTAATTTCAATAAAATGACTAGAATGCCAGTGCGGTATTGATCACAAGGATTTTCAAACTATTGGAAAAAATAACATTTACCATGTCCTCTCGATGCCATATTTTAATTTAATTCTTATTCCTTAACTCGAATGACAAAATAAATTTTCTTTAAGGGCGTTGGATCCAAGTTCTAATCTCAAAATTCGATTTACTCATTTTACTTAACAATTATTGTAACTAGATATTTTTTCGCTCTGTAGCACTGTTCACTTTTTAAGTAGAAATATGCATACAGAACGAAAAAATGTATGATTTCAATACTTTTTGCGTAAAATGAAGAGAATGAATTTTGAAGTTGGGTTTCGAATTCCTCGTTTTGAGGTAAAAATATTAAAATTAAAAATTTTTTCGCTCTATAGACAATCCTATTTCTATGAAAAATTAGTATACAGAGCAAAAAAATATCTAATTATAATATTTGTTCAGGAAAAAGGGGAAATCGAATTTTTGGTTTAGAACTTGGTCCAACACCCTAAAACAATCTTATTACACGAAAATCACCGTGTAGTTTTAATTCCACCTTTTATTCTTATTCTTTATTTTTATTCACTTTTTGTAGTTAAGTTTTAGAATTAATTTTCCTATCTTCGCAAATTCATTTTTAAGAATTTAGTAGGTTCATTGAAGTTACGTGATTAATCAGTTTTAGGGTCATTAAATATACTTAATATTTTCAGTATTAGTGGGTCCTCTCGACATTGTAGAGAAACTTTTCTTCTCTATTTTTGGTCAGAAGGATACTGCTGATATAGCTCTGCAACAACAGAATCAGCCGGATTGGACATTGTACTTGTTTAAGGTAAAATTGTACTTTATATAAAATATCAGATATTATCAGTGAAATTTATTTGGGCTGATTTCATTCCTAATACAAGCTCTAAAAAATAAAGATAAAAATAAAGATCACAAAACTTTCGTTTCGGTCCTTGAGACGAAACCAAAGTCACAAAAATCTTTTTTTTAGAGGGAGAAATAATATAAAATTGTATATCTTTTTCGACTAGATATCCTTCTCTGCTTATATGCTGGTAACTGTAATCATATTAATGAATCTACTCATTGCCATGATGAGCGACACATACCATAGCATTCAATTACAGAGCGATATAGAGTGGAAATATGGACTCAGTAAACTTATCCGCAATATGCAGAAGTGAGCAAAATTTTAATTAACTCAAAGACTACACAAAAAATTGAATGAGATATTACTATCACAATTTTAAATTTTAGAACAACAACCGCACCCTCGCCCCTAAATTTAATCACCACCTGGGCAATATATTTAATTCAAGTTTACAAGGACCAATGGAAAAAGACAAATCCAGTAACCAAGTTACGAAGCTTCATAAATCGATATGGATTTAAACGGAAAAAATTATCTGCTGTGAGTATTTGCACGAAATTTTAAAGAAAATTCAAAAGAATTCAGAAGAGTTTCAAGCAATTTCAAAATATTTCTAAGCATTTCAAGGAATTTTAAGGAATTTAAAGCGATTTCAAAAAATTTTAAGTAATTTTAAGGAATAACTAACGAATTTCAAAAGAATTCAGAACAGCATTTCTGCGGGTTGAATTAAATCATATGAATAATTTGTTATAAGTTCTTACTTTGTATTTTTTTAAATCCTTCATCTGCTGCTTTTCAATTTCAGAATAATAAGGTGATGCCGCTGTCCGGACCTGGTGTAGCATTTTCCCCATTAGTTCCAAGTGCCTCAGGAAGCAGTAACTCGATCAATGACAGTGCGAGCATTAACGATGTCGTCGACTGGAACTTAGTGCGACGGAAGTACAGATTGTTAATTAGCGGCGAAGCAGAGAAGTCACCGAAAGGTGATTCTCTTATTTCAGCAGAACATATTTTAGACTCGAATAGTTCCTAGAACTTGGTACTGAAAGCACGTTAGTATTTTATACGTGTAGAGTTTATTGTAACGTATCACTGTATTACAAGCAATAATATTTATACAACTGTTATTGCTTTTTATAACGAGAATGATTTTTTAATGACAATATTATCTCAACGATACTTAAATATTTTTTGAGAATAATAACAATAACCACTTGATCAAGAGAATTTAACTTCTTTTTATGCTCATTATCACATTTGAATGGATAAAAAAAAATTACCGAAGAAAAAGTAACAGAAAAATTATGATCTACCTCTGCCGAAGGGCGATTCAGAATTGGTTTCCAGGAAATAAGTTCCACGAGTGTCGTGACTTAGTTTTTCGCCCATGAATACAGTTTGAGTCTTCGTACTACATTTTCCAGATTTAAAATCCTTCCAGCTATCGCAAGATATAGCAATGAAAGAATCTGGATTCACAATGGATTCGCTCATGAATTGGTGAGATCTTCCATGACTACAATATTCTGCAAAATTTCCAAGTTAGTTAAGCTACTGAGTCAGTTGAGAGAAAAATTGAAGATCAATTACAGAGATTATTCTTTTTCTTAGGAAAATTAAAAACGCGAGGTCTGCAAAGGAATCCAACAGAATTCTACAATTGTCACATCATCATTGGATGCAGAAAAATTCACTTACGTGTCATGAAAATCGGGCAACCTGGTTGTCTGAACGTCCCTCCATTGGGATAAAAGTCAGCGTGACCTATAGGTTTGGCTACTCCAATGGTACCAGCACAAGTGTGGATGACATCAACGAATTTGGCATCAGAAGCATCCAGACGATCCTTTGGATCCTTAAATCTGGGTGTCTCAAACCCAGGTCTTGCTGGATCCATTCCAGTGATTCTACCAACTTGACCTAATAGATCAGCACCAGCAAAGCCAGCAACATGAGCTCCCAGGCTGTGTCCTAATATATGAACGTCATTTAGGGCCAGGTTCCCTTCCATTCGAAGAAAATCCAGAAATTGGGCCAAGTACTCACCAACCTGTAACTCGAAATCATCGATCACTTCACCGAACAAGAAAATCATTCCTTTTTTAAGAATAAAGTGCTGACATAATGCTGACTTGATGAGTGATTTTTGCTGCTGCTAGGTATTCCTTGAGCGATCCAGCAAACCAGTTAATGCAAATAACATTGTAGTCACCAACATTAAGGTAATTTTTGCGCATTTCTTGCAGCCAAGAAGTCTGTGAACTGTCAGTCCAGCCGTGAATGATGATTTTGGTTGGACGCAAAGCATTGAAGGAAGATCCTTGTAAATTTTCAATGTCGCCCAACTTCATTATGTATGGTTCATCAGAGTTGATTTTAGTGAATAGCAGGAAGCCAATGTCTCTTTCAGGAATCACGACTGGGTCCAAAATACTTGATAAAATTACTCGATCATCTTGAATTCCCAATGTAGGATTCACTAAAGCATTTAAAATTGCTTCCTCGAGCATGAGGTCTTGTAAGGTGTCCTGTTGATAATTTGTTGATCCACTGGCAGCAAATAATGAGGAATCTGTAGAAAATCAAGCTCAGGACATGTATTTAATTTGAATAATTTAAATATTTTGTTTTTATGTTAAACGAAATTTTGGTTTCATCTTAGATATTAATAAAAGCAGTATTACCTAAAATAAGTATTGGTAAAATGTAGAGTATCATCGTGAAAACACTATCGTGTCAACCAATTTTCTGGCTTTGACAGGAAAATGCAAGATCTTTTGTACTGTGCAGAATTGCGTGACAGTCATCAATTTTTGACTATTATTTTCATTATAAAAGTTATGGTTCTCTACTTCTACTTGTTGCTTCCGGTTTAAATGGATAACCAATGCCTTGGTTCTTATACAATTGTTAATCTAACTCAAAGAATATTCTTGAACGAATTAAAAAATTATTTTATGGATATAAATAAGATGTAAGAATTAAAAATTAAAACAATCTTCTTATTATTCATACAAAAAAATTATCTCCTTTCCAACAGGAGAATGTGGAATAAACATAATCGACAATTTGAAGGAATACATTTCTTTCGAAAAATACAATTTTTGCATTTTGGGCTTCGTAGCTCTATTTAGGACAAGTCTAGAAAATGTCATAGAAAACTCTCCTTTTCTCACCTACTCTGGATTTTTAAAAAAAAACAATTGAAGGGCGCTATAGCAAAACGATCTAAGTGCCAAAAAAAAAAAAAAAATTTCAAGAGACCAAAAAAACGTTCTCAAAAATCGAATTATCAAAAAAAGAAAAAGAATAAGAAAGTACATTCGAGAGTTTATGGAGCTATATAGATCCACTTAGTTCAGAGTCTAAACAAGTTAATACTTTCCTATAAATACCAGGGGTGTTAGTTGAAGTTTGCCGGTTTTCTCAATAAAGAAAACACTTAATTCTCAAGGGAATCTCAAAAATTTTTTATTCAAAGTATTGACCATTGGATTCTACAC
>JAUESH010000043.1:17619410-17650936 GCA_032275165.1 Synergus magnus | reverse complement strand
GTAACTTCCGATTCCGGTTATATAAAAGCTCGGTGGTGGGGGAAATCTGTCTCAACTCTCCTTAAAGGATCTCTAGATCCAACTATATATATATATTGCTCGGTCATCTGGCAACCTTGCGCTCAGGCACGTATAATAACGTAATAAATACGTAAAAAATACGTAAATACGTATAAATACGTAATAATACGTAAAAAACCTAGAGTGACGCGTCACTGCACAACCCTGTGTGCCGGTGCCCACCGGTGCCATGTGGTGATACTGGTGATGGTATTATGGGTATTATGTTTACAAAAATTGAATTGCAGATCATTTTGCGGATTTTTCGGAATGCCATTTTCATTTGAAGCGTCCAAGCGTCCTTATTTGACCCTTCGTTATTAAAAATAAACACAAAATACAAGCTCCAAATGGCTTCAGCTTCCTGGTAACAAGGATATCAATGCGGGTGAACTCTAGATTTATTCAGTGCTAAACGCGATATTAAACCTGTAACCTATAAAACACTTTATTTTCAACATTTGCAATTTAAAAAATTAATCATGTCAAATGCATTTCTCGACATTGATGATTCGCTTTTGAAGAAGAGTCTACTACTGGTAAGTGTTTAATAAATAAAAATCTTGTTGTTTTCTTAGCAGAATATTCACACTGTAAAAAATTTTTCTGGTAACTTTACCACTTTACAATAGATAGATAGATAGATAGATAGATAAATTTCGCTTGTATCGAGACAAAAATATCAGTGTATGCATGTTTTAATTTTGTAAAAAAATGGTTTTCTCAAAACCCACCAATAATATTTAAATGTTTTACTTTTTAAACTGCAAGTGCATATAATGTAAAGTAAATAAATAATATATGAAGAATGACATGTTTTAAAAAAGGATAAGGAACATCAAGAAGATGAATTGGATCAGTTCCTCAAATCTCTTGAGAAGCCAGTTCCTTTTGTCTTGGTGCGGCCAATACCAGGAGTTTGCTTGAAAATGCGAATGGAAGAATCTGGCGACAAAGGATTTATAAACATTTGCCACACTAGTGAAATACCTCCACCTGATGATATATCAAATGAAAAATTATTGACTATTGCTGCGAGCAGTGAACCGAGTTTCGTAATTCCAATGTCAATTGGCCAGGAAAGACTAGAACCCGACAAAGGTAATACACAAATTTAAATTCTTTCCTTCCTGTCATGCATCTAAAATTCCCTTTTTTTATAGGAGGTACACTGTGCTACACGTATGATATCGCAATAAGCACATTATATTTTAATAAATGTCAAAACAACAAGATATTTATAACTTTTACAATTGATGTCATGGTAGAAGCAATAAATAATAAATATGACAGATCTTTTGAAAGCGGAACTACTGTGCTTCTCAAAAACAGGAAGGTACCTACTTAAGGAATTATTTTAATTATAAATACTCGAATTTATTACTAAAATGTTTGGTATGTAAATTAAATTTTATTGAAGGTAATGGGCAAGTTACAACAACATCGAATTGAAAAGCGAGAGATAAGGAAACCTCAGTTCCCAAAAAAGTTGATTGAAGAAGTTCAAGATAGTCCGAAAAATTCGAAAAAAACGGAACCAATACCTGTTTACAAAAGTTCGAGTTCTGTCGAAAATATCGATCATCCGAAGAAGCCAAAAACAGCGAACAATTCGGATTACATTATTCTACGGAAACCATCAAAAGGAAACGCCGAGCACTTAATTGGTTTATTCAAATTACCAATTTTGGTAGGAATTCCAACTTACAAAAATAGAATAATAAATAAAGACAAATTAGCTAACAAATTATTTCTTTTATAGAATGCGAAGGATGTCTCCGTACATGTTGGCGAAGATCGAATAATTGTTGAGGCGAGCGAGAAAGATTACTTAGTTGATATTTTCGTCCCTTGCTTTATGGATCAAGAGAAAGTTTCAGCAGAAATGGATTCCAATCTTGGTGTAAGTATCTCTATTTTTGAGAGTATAATAAAAAAAAAGACGGAGCTTGTTATAAGTCGTTCTTTATTTCAGATTTTGCGATTGAACATGCCGCTAAAATGTTAAAAGTTTAGATTGGATCGAAAAAGAATTCAAGCCTAGGTTCGTTTTGTATATTCTTCGCTTTTTCTACAGTTTCTTTCGTTCAGAGGTTCAGACGTCAATGTTATTTACGTAAGCTATACATTATTATTTCTAATTATTTGAATATGATTTCCAATTGACCTAATAAGATGTAAGAATACTTATTTGGATACTATACAGTAATAATATTATAAAAACATTACATGCCTTTGCGCGACGTGATAATAATAATTAATAAACAATATTTACATAAAAAAACGCATTAACGTAATCTTACAAATATTTACACTATCTAGATAGGTACTGAACGGAATATTAAAAAAAAAAAAGATATAACTTTTTATTAACAGCAATTTTCATGGACAAGTGGTGACTAGTGCGTATAAATGCAAATATGTACGTTTTGCTATTCACATCCGTACAGAATCTTAACTTAAACATTTTGATTCGTTGCTACGTTTATTTTAGTATCAATTAGGCAATGATTTTTTCAAAGTACATAGTATTTGTGTAATAATATTCTTCTATCTAATGGAAAGTTTGAATGGCATTACATTTCGGTGTAAAATGTCGGTCTATCAATACCTATCATTGTAAAGACGTTTGGCAAAAGGTAAACAGTATTAAATCCTATCATGAAACAACTTATGTACTTATAAACTAGGTCAACGAGAACTTTGTTTTTGTTCTCCAATGAATTTTCGCTTTTAATCAGCTCCTTGGAGTTGACTCTAAGTATGGCACACATTGTGGTATAACTAAGGGCTTTGCAAATTGCCCTTGTGGCAATAACGCAGGAAAAGCCAAGAATCGTCCTGAGAACTGTTCGACCTAACATGGGATAAGATGGCCAAATAATAATGTACGGAGGAGGCAGTGGTGAAGCAGATAAAGCTCCTCTTGTATAATTCAGCCATGCCCCCACATGTACTCCAGCAGTGACAGAAACTACCATCGTCGTATCCCCTCTGTTGAAATAAAAATTAAATTATTCTTTCAGATACAAATTTAATTAGCTGAATTGGAAAGAAGAATTTTTCCGTCCCACTAATTTATTTTTCTTCCAAAGAATTTTTTTGTGATATAAAAAGACTATGGTAAATTAATACAATTTTCTTTTACCTAGTTGGTGTCCATTTATCGCTACGTGGATAGTAAATGACTGTAGCAATGGTAATGGCTATCAAAATTGTTAACACCCAACCATTTGTTAAAAAATAATAGTCAGTTGTATCTATTAAAGGTACTAATGGAATCATCAATGCAATTGCCAATAAGAGTCCAACTATTATGTCTAATACAGTATGCATTCCGAGGTATAATCGACTCACGCATATTAATGTACACCTGCAAAATATATTATCAATATGGTTAAGAATGAGTAGCTATATAGAGCGCAAAAAGTATCTAATTATGATATTTATTAAGTAGAATGAAGAACTCGAATTTTGAGACTAGCACTTTGATTCAACACTCTTAAAATTATTAGGATTTTATATTCGAAATCTTACCACATAGTAGCAATAAAAATTCCGATGGGAAGTGAATATATATAACGATTCATTGTAAAAAGTACGACGCTAAATGGTATCGAAACACCGACCATTGCATGTGTCGATGGCATTCCATATTCTTGAGACCATTTACTTTGCAACCTAACAGCTGGTGGACATGCCGGTCTTGGCCAGCAAATAATATCTTTTAACGCTTGTCCTAAAAAAAATAAATCTAATACATATAAGAAAACTAACGATCGATTCTCTTCTTTTATGAGATAGAAAACTAGAAATCAGAAACTGTAGAAATTAAACTCTAAAAGATAGAGTAATATTTATCATATTTATCTTACCAATGGTCATAACTGTGGCCCAAACAAGAATCACTCTTCGTCCAACTGCACCATCTATGTTCCAAAACCAAAATGGTATAAAAGAACAGTAAAAAATTTCATCTCCTAGTTCAGTGCCAAAGAGGAACAAGTAATACCAAAAATGATTTCTTATTGTAAATCTTTGTGGCTCGGAATTTAATTTAGTGATATCTCCATTGCTAAAATGATAATCTCTCTCGTTTGCTAAAATTTCTTCCTTCGATAATTCTTCATCACCAGAACTTGATTCACTTATCAGTGATTCTTTTTCATAATATCGATTTAAATAATTTTCTGCTACACGAACGCTATTTTTTTCTTCATCTACTGCTTTTTGTATGAGATCAGGGTCTATTCTCTTTACTTTTTTATTTTCTACTTCCAAATTGTCATTGTAATGTATTTCTACTCCAAAAAATTTTTGGATTCTTGCAACTAAGTGTGGGTTTTTCAAATATTCTACATTTTGCCCCCACATTTTCTATAATTTTTAAATTTTGGTGTCTACTTGTTTTTTCATTTTGCACTAAATAACCTGAAAATAAAATAAGAATCAATATATGACTGAAAATTATCTTAATTAATGTAATTCACAATCTTTTTTGAGAAGTGGATCAACTGGCCCATTAGAAAATTAAATTTATTTACCTTGTTTAATTGTGAATTACTGTTTAATTTACTATACCGCCGAACTTGCGAATTCTTCGAAAAGCACTTTGATAGTGAGGCTGAGGTCATTCTGTATAGAATCACGTGGACAACTTTTTTATTGAAAATTTTACCTGCGGCGATAACACGTATAGCTGATAGTTCACAACACTGTGTCAGTAGCTTTAGAAGCGTCTATAACTCGCTATAAATGCGTTCAACTACGTAGTTTTGACCTATGTACTGGTATAATTAAGCAATTTGAAATCTTAATGCGATAGTCAATGCCGTCAATGGTCTTAAAAAGAGCTAGAGTGTCAAACTGCCAATGCATGTCACCGTCACTGGAATTTCTATAGCTTTCACTTTCATTAAAGCGACGGAATGAACGGAATATCTTTTCTGCGTCAGAAATCTGTCTGCGTGCTGAATAATTTCACGCAGATGTCTCTGATGTTTCCGTGCACGATTTTTGAAAATATACTATCTATACTGGATTAAAATCCAAAATATACTATTTCAGGATGGCCACAAGAGCCAATTTTTCAATTCCCCTGACATTTCCCTGACTTCGAGACAAATTTCCTTGACAGAAATGTATTAAAAATGCGAATAAGTTTTTAATAATGTGCTAAAACTTACTATTAAAATTAAAATGCTATTGATATATTTTTTTAATTTCGTAATATCACATCGAAAAACTGATACATGGCCTTAAATTCTTAATGCCTTAAGAATTGATTACACAGTATGCAAAATATGTTACAATCTCATTTATTGTATACAGATTCTTAATTGATACTAAAATCGACACTGCTCATTTTAAAAGAATCCACATGATTAATTCAATGAAAAGTCAGTCGTACGAATATAAGGTATAGATTCACCATATTTTGTAGAAATAATTTCTAATATTTATGTATTTATAACGATATCACCTGGCATTAAGTCGTAAAATATAATCATTATCATTGTGATGCATTTTACATAATTCGTAAAGCATACGAAATTATGTATGAATATTACATTCATATTTTTACAGTGTAGATAATATGTAATAATATAATTGCATTTAAAATAGTATTCGACATATAAATATAGGCATATATTGTGTAATGTAAATCAAAGCATTATTTCACGACAGTCGAGCGTTGACTTAATAAAATTATATTTATCACAGAAGAATTCGCGCTTTCTCTAGTCGATTTGATTTCTTATATTTCAGATTGTGCAGAAATAACTCTCTCAATAGTTTTTATGTGAAGCAGTTAAAATTTTTAGCAGCTAAAATCTTTCTGAAAACGATGTAGACTAATGAAACGAATTAATTGAATGATATAACATACAACATATTTTTCTTTCGGTAAAACAGTACTTGTTTTCAGAACTTAGCAAAAATATAGAGTCGTGAAAATAAAACTTATGAAATTAAGATTTTCTTAATTGTAAAATATATGAAAATATTTTCCGAACTAAATATAATGCAGTTTTAAAAAATATAAGTATGGCTGGATTCAGTTTTTCACAAATCTCAATGATCTATTATTTTTGAAATTTTTAAAGGGGCAAGAGAAAATAGTACATATTTAACATTGCACAGAATTTTACTGTATTCTTTACGCTTTACTTTAGATTGTATTTACTTTAATTGGATTTATCCAACATTACAATAACATAACATTCATTAATAAACTTTAACATCGAACTCATGCAAGCGAGAGCCGAGTAAAATGGAGATAGTGCTATTTTTATTGCTAAAGTCAATAAAAATAATTAAAAATAAAATCCCGTTGTATCTTTTAAACGTTTCAACTCAAAGATGAAATTCTGATAACTTCTTCCCATTTTTCGACTCTCCATCTTATACACTTAAAATTGAATTAATCAATTCCTTGTACAATAATTAATAATTATAGTTTGCACGCTAATGGAACATTTGTCCAATTATAGCGAAATTCCTCACTGCAGATGCCACATCAGATACATCTGTATTCGCGTGACCATGCGATCCTGCATTTCCAACTGCAGCTGCCGCAGCAGCATGAGCATTCATTCTCTGAACACTCTCCATATAATTTTTATTAGCTTGCGCACCCAAGGAATTGTTCATATTCCCCATATGATGAGTCGTAGGTAATGTCATTAAAGACGAGAGGATAGGAGATGTCACAACATTGGTCTGTGACTGGCAAAAGTTCTGTGCGTTTTGAGAGGAAGCGGACTGGAAACTGTTATACTGAGCTTTACATTTTTTCTCATGTACGAATAAACTACCTGAGTGGCTATAAGCAGTACCACAGATCTTACAAGCGTAAGGTTTTTCGCCAGTGTGCGTGAACTTATGTTCCTTCAAGTACTTCAACCTTCTGAAAGATTTACCACACGTTTTGCAATGGTAATTCGCCTCTCCGGTATGCGTTGTGATGTGTGCTTTTAAAGTGCAAGACTTAGCAAAAGCGGCGCTACAATATTGGCAAACGAAGGGTCTATCTCCAGTATGCGTTCTTTCGTGGTTAATACAATTAGAATTGGAAGTAAATCCACGACCACAATGTTTACAAACATGCGGTTTGTAACCTGTGTGCGTTCTCATATGGAACATCAGTCCTGTATTTTGTCTGAAAGTTTTGCTACAGATGTGGCAAAGGAATCTCTTGAAGTTTGTATCCTGCTGTTCTTTAGCGCGATTGTGGATTCTTAAGTGCTTTTGCAATTTGATCTCTTTTTCAAATGATTTACCGCACTCATCGCATGTGTAGATTTTACCTTTCTCTTCTTTTACCTGAACTTTGGGTTTATCGTCGCAGACGCATTCAGTCCCACAACTTTTGCAAAAGTCTTCCTGAGACTGGTGTGCGTTTGTTCGATGTTTAGCTAAGGACTTCTTGGTAACATAGGATTTTCCGCAAAGATCACACGGGAAACCCTTGCCCTCATTGTCAGAGTCTAGCTCTTCTCTTATCCAACTATTAATTAGTTTTATGGCAGACTTGTCATCTGGAGGTTTTTCGAGTTCAGAAACTTTGTCCTCGTTGTGTCCATATCTGAGAATATATATAATTTTTAGTTTAATTTCCAGAACATTTTTATTGAAAATAAATTCTGCAAGTCGAATGAGTAACCTGTTACTATTCCAAAACTATAAAATTAGATTCAGATGTTTTCGATTCTGGTGGTGTTTAGGAACATCCATTATGTGTATCGTATTGTAAAATCAATGTTAATATAGCACTGCCAGAATCGAAGACATTTGACTAATTATTTAATTGATATCTTTCAAATCTAGTAAAATTTCTTGAAAATCCCTTGAAATACTTTAAAATATTTTTAAATTACTTGAAAATCTTGAAACTCTTCTGAATTTTTTTTTAAATTCCTTAAAATCAGTTGGGAGCTCTAATCTCGATTCTAAAGTACAGACAGCGAATACAAATCCACCCAATAGATGAAGAGAGAATGCGGCTTCAGATTTCTTGCTTCTTTTGAGAATCTATTTTCGATATAATCGCAAATTCTTTTTTTATGATAGTGTTAGTAACACTTCAGAGTGAATAATTGTGTAGTTATAATATTGGTTTATTAAAATAAGGAATTCGAATTTTTAAGCTAGAACTTGGCTCCAAGACTCTTAAATGCTAAATTCCTTATAAAACTGAATATAAATTCATACCTGTCTCTATGACTTTTCAGTCTATCCGGTCTGAAGAACTTCATATTGCAGACATTGCAAACGAATTTCTTTTCATCGTGTATCAGCATGTGCCTTTGCAAAGATTTTTCGGTCGTGTAACACTTTATGCAATGTTTACAACGAAATAGCGACATATCATTTACGGAATCGGATTCATTTTCACTATCATAATCCGAATTGAAAATATCGGTTCGGTTATCTTGCTTGGGTTGAGAATCTGTCACACGTTTTCTGAGTTCCTTAGTGCAAATATTGTCCGCTTGTTTTGATGATGTTTCAGATTCCTCAGCATTTAATTCGTTATTTATAAACTGCTCATTTTCTTCAACAGCTTCAACAGAATTCTCCATTTTTCTTCTATCCCTGATTTCCTTCAGGATGGAAAATACTTCTTTAGGATTCGCTCTCTTGTGAACGTTTAAATGTCTCACCATCGTATCTGTTTTTTTGAAATTCTTCTCACAAATTTTACAGCGTACCTAAAAATATACAAATTTACCGATTAAACATTTATAAGCCAACTATTTTATAATTGGATTATTATTCTGTTCTATTATTATATTTGTAATTTTTTAAATTTATTATACATATTTTGAACGTACGGGTTTAGTTTTTTCTTTCGAGTGATGCAACTTGGAATGTTCGGACAGTTGGTCAAGCCTGAAGAATTCCTTGTCACACTTTTCACACTTGAACTTTTTGTCGTCATGAATCAATGAGTGTTTGCCCAAAGCTCGCTTAGTGGAAAAAGTGCTCTTACATGTGATGCACTCATAACGTGATTCCGATTCTTCGTTGTTTAATCTTTGAATAGCACTTCGCATCCTTGTTCCTACAGGCAACTCCATTTCACTTGATTCAGACTTCGAATTTGTGTTTTTCTTAATGTACTTCCTCTGTCTTTCCTTGAAACTTTTTAAGTTTTCCATAGAAGTCACTCTCTTGAACATAGACATTTTTCTAGTTTTACAACCTTCTCTTTTGAATGGGGCATTTTCTTTTTCCAACTGAGAAGTGTCATCTTTGCTCGATGACTCGTTAGTAACAAATGCCTCATTACTATTTAATTCAGGATTAAAAGGAGAATGGCATTTGATGACTATTTCATCATTTGTTTTTGAATTACTGTTGGACTGATCATCTTCTGCAGAATTAGACTTTTCGACTTCCTCTTCTTCGTCCTTAACGAATAATAAAATTTTGCCTTCCGTTTGTGATGACTGATCCTGAAATAAGTTTAGTATTGCTTATTGAGGAAGTTTTAAAATTACGCAAATAAGCAGAATAGTGAAGTTTAATTAAGGACGACGTACTTTTTGTGATACTGATGAGTCTAAGTTAAAATGTTTCTGAGGCTTTCCATAGGCTCTTCTCAGGGTTCTATCTGCTATTTGGCATTGCTCTCTAAATTCATGAGCTGCATTAACTTTTGAAAGGCATGTTAGACAGATGCTAGATGGAAGACCATCATCTTCTACAATCTGGGAAGAAATAAAACTTTACGTTACAATTTATTGAAAATAGCAAGTTTTAATTTAATTCTATAACAATAATTCACATTGATATCGAATTATTTTTATTATCTAGTGATATAAAAATACTCCGAAAGTCCAATTTGTTTTAAATTCTAAATCCAAGAAAAAAATTTTTATTCCGAGAAATATATTATCATAATTAATAAGATTAACTCCTACAAAGTTAACACTCAATGCCTTTATCATATTTAAAAGTATTTTATATAAAAATTGTGATGAAAACAGGAGGTGAGTTTAAAAAGCTGATATTGAGAACAAAAGAATCATATTACTCGCACTTGATTTTGATATTAAATAAAATTTTATAGATGTCACAGGCAAATGATACGAAAATTAACTTAAAACGAGAAATGTATTAAAATATAATTATCTGGACTTCTATATTTTTTGTAAGGAATCAACAAAATGAATGACTGGTTCGCAGATGTACAATGATTCAACCTTGAAAGACTGTTTCCAGACAATGTAAATTTTACTCTCGTCTGTTTGAATAAGAAATATAAATAATGTAAAAGTACCTACCTCGATACCACCTTGGACGATTAATTTCTTAACCAAATCTAAGCCGTTTGTGTTTTCGGAGTCAGAGTCGCTTGCAGGAAAAATGCATTGGTTACTTTCATTCAAGTCTAGGCACAACCGACAAATTTGATCTGCATTTTGCAGCAAATACATAGATTCGTTCTCAATTTCCATATCATCCATTGTTGTGCACGAATGAATAAAATAGCACCTTATATTAAAACAAAACACAAACTTCTTTGCTTGGCAACAAAACCAGACAAAACCAAAATTTGATGTGATGTCATCGTCGACTTCTCAAAACTTCAATTCAATACCAACGATCTCGGTCGATACATGTAGATCCCGAGGGTTGCCGACAGAAATTTTATAACACAAAATGACCAAAAGGCTTGTTAATAATTTGTTTAATAATCAATATTGATAAATTAGATGTTCATAAAAAGAAAGAGGGGCAGATTTTTCGTTCCATGGTTGGCAATTGTATTTAAATCGCAATGAAATGTGTTAATTAATGTTCAAGAATTAACAAGCAGTGTAACCTGTGCTCAATAGCAGGAATTACTCAAGAAATCTGTCATTGTGTATACATTTGTATCCATTGTATGTATTTGATTCTTGATTGTATCTGATTGTATTGTGTATTCTTCAGCGTCTGGGCACAATTATTTATTTACAAAATGGGAGATCCAGTTGCTAAAAAGCTTCGGGAAGACACTGAAAAAGAAGCGGAAATAAATGAGAGTGTTGTCCAGAAAATAGAATCTGACTCTGATTTTCGACTGGACCTAACCTACGATGTTATCAGACTTATTTTTAAGTTTTTAAATGGAAAAGACTTGTCCAGCGCAGCCAGTGTATGCAGGTATTGTTAATTAAAGCTCTAGGTTTATTTAGGATTATATTTTGTCATAAAAAATGCATATACAATATGTAAAATAGAGTTTCTAATTAACTGTTTATGTACTATAAAAGCTGACTCTAAAAAATATAACTTTATTTTGTAGATGTTGGCGAGATGCAGCAACAAATGAATTTAAGACAAGAGGTCCCTCATATTTACGAAAAAATTTAGACAATAGTAATGCATCAAGTGATAATTATATGGGAAAAAATATCGTAGACAGCTTACGAATAAAGCCTAAGTTAGGAATCTTTTTTACAGGCGATGTCGAGAATAGTGTATTTGACTCCTTTAAAGGTATCAATTTGTATCATCAATTTGCTTATTAATTGCGGACTTATTGAGTGTTATTATATATGTATCTAGTATATATCTAGTAGTGGAGAGGATTGGATAGATTTTATTGAACTCAACAAAATGTATTTCTTATTGTATTTTTAGTTTCAGACTGTTATTGCTCACAATTACCATCATCTTGTGATTCTCTAATGCTGCGTACTTACGGTGCTATATCAGATGAAATTGAACTAGATAAAAACGACGTTGCGTGCGCCTTTCTTCCTATTATTCCCAAAATGAAAATCAACACTTTTTCTGTTGACGACACGCAGGGTACAACCAACCGTAAAAGTATGCGTGCAAAAGTTCAAGATTGGATTGCGAAAAACTCGGCATTTGGGAAAAATGAGAAATCTAAATGTATTATGGTATTCTCGGACGGTGATAATTATACTCTTGCCACGAAAGTATTGGAATCTATAAGATACAAGTAAGTAAAATTTCGGATTAAATTTGAATAACGACAAATTTGAAACGTTTTTAAAATCTGGTGTTTTAATATTTGGAATTTATCTTTTTGAATTAAGTAAATTAATTTTTTTACAGGTATCCTAGACAAAATCTATCACTAATTGGTGGGATTGTAAAAGACATTGTCTATTGTCAGCACACACACGGACAAAGCTTTTGCAAAAAATCGTCAACTCTAACAGTGGTTACATTGTCTGGTCCAGACACAAAAACATGGTCAATTATCATCCCTAAAAAATGTTGCGAAGAGGAACAAATAGAACAAAAATTGAAATCCCTTAGGGAAAAAATACAGTTGAAAAAGTTTACAATGGGTTTCATGTTTTCCTGCTGTGAACGTATTGAGGAGCAGAAAATGGAGACACGTATCTTTAAGAAAGTATTTCCTGAGGTACCGCTCGTCGGTGGATACGGCGGTGGAGAATTTGGAGAAAATACAATAAAAGATCCAACTTCTCAAAAGGAAAAAGCAACACGTTCTTATACACAAACGACAATCTTTATGATCTTAACTTATGGATAAGATAATTTCAGCAAACAACGAACACATATATCACGTTAGAATGGACTCTGTGAGCAAACAATTTTCGGATGAAAAGTAAATTAACTTATTTTGCGACTCTGTGTCTCTTAAAACACAACATTTTCCTAATTGTACAAGGTACAGTTGCTTTTTTATTTACTGTTCTATGCACCTTTACTTTTAATTCAATATTGACTTGGGCTTTCTGTTGATCTAATCCAGAAAGTGGAACACCACTTAATGATGTTGAGGCACTAAAAATTCATAATTTGTGGCATCTAAAAAGACGAAATTTATTACCCATGGGTGGAAATCAAAAGGAATTCTGAAAAGTCTATATAGTTTAAAAATGCATTAAGTGATTCAAAATTACATTCAGAACAATTAAAAGAATTCGAAGATTAAACGCGTTTTTTTTATTATATATTATAACAATGTCTTTCAAATCATTAGGTGTAAGTTATTACTAGTGTGTGATATTATGAAATATAGATATTACATTTCGGGAATTTATAATTTTGTAATGGTTCTAAGTCTTTAATAATGTAACGTGAATTAGAGTAGCCCTGTAGAATAAAATCTCTGGAAGAAATAGAATTTGAATTCATTTCAAGTCCTGTGTCCTGTTTCTGTGACTGAATAATGAATTCTAGCACAAGAAAAGAAAAAGGATACGATGATAAAGTGATAATGATATGTATTAATAATAATAAAAGTTGACTGCCTATTTTCGCCTTCGAGAAAAAAATGATAGGTATATATTTTACCGTTGAACAAGAAAACGGGGTACGAGAGATTATCGTATGTCAACCTGTACTAATCACATGTGATAAGAAGATATCACAACATGTGTGGACTTATTAAGAACAAACCTGAACCTTTGTCGATAATTCTTGCTTGACCACTGTTTCACAGTATTTATGTATGAGTGATAAAAAACATTGGACAAAAAGTGGGCCACACTAAGGTGTACGCATACTGAAATGCAATATGCTGATTTATAAAAGGTTCTTTGACTTCTTTTCAGCCTTATAAAAACGAGTAGCATTTTCATTGAATGGACACTTCTTTGTGAGTCCATGTACTTTTCATTCTTCAAGCACCAGTTTTAAGATGATATCGAGATTTCAGTTTACCAAAGTCTTTTCCATCATTTGTGTGGTTCATTTGGTCAATTCTGAAATGAAGAGCGTTCTTCAGGAAAAATATGACGGCTATGGCGTGGACTGGATTTTCATGCCTGATGGAAATGGAAAACCACAGGTGGCCATCCTCAAAGGATTTGAAAATCAATCCCGTGGAATTTTGGACAATGAAGCTATTTCTTACATCCTTTATACCAGGTATAAAGTTAGAAAATATTTAAAAAGTCTGTCAAATGTAAATTATAGATTAAATTATGAAAGAGAGGTTTTTTAATTTGTTTGCAGATCTAATCCAGAAAGTGGAACACCAGTATTTCTTAATGATGTTGAGGCACTAAAAAATTCAGAATTTGTGGCATCTAAAAAGACGAAATTTATTACCCATGGGTGGAAATCAAGTGCTTTGAGCACCAGCCAAGTTGATATGAAAAATGGTATGTGGCAATATTATAGCAATTACGACAGTTTGAATTTGAATTTAGAGATGATTAAAATTGAAAAATTTCTTTCTGAACTTTAGCCTACTTAGAACATGGGGACTACAATGTGTTCCTGGTAGACTGGCAGCCTTTAGCAGCAAGCACCTTTTATCTTGGGCCAATGCGAAATACAGAGAAAGTTGGACAAAATGCAGGACAATTTATTGATTTTCTAATCAGAGAAACTGGACTCAATCCTCAAGATGTTCACTTTATCGGTAAACATTTATTATTTAAGGATAATGTAATATAAGGGCGTGCAAAATTTATTTAAGGGTGTTGGAACCAAGTTGAAGATGGGATTTTGAGATTAAATTTCGAATTCCTCGTTTTGTGAAAAATATACTAAAAGTAAATAATTTTTCGCTCTGTAGACAAACTTCTATATCAAAAAAGAGTGGCGCTATAGAGCCAAAAAATATCTAATTATAATATTTTTCGAATTAAATGAGGAAATCGAATTTTCAGGTGAGAAACTAGTTTCAACATCCTTAACGTAACTTAACTTGAACTTAGCGAAACTGAATTTATTTCAAGCAAGTTCAAGCTGAGTAAAATTTTGCAAACCTCTAATGTAATAGGATATTAACATCTGGAAATGAATTATTGTTTCAGGCCATTCTCTGGGAGCTCATGTAGCAGGAAACGCGGGTAGTGCCACAAGATCCGGTAGAATTGGTAGAGTTACAGGGCTTGATCCTGCTCTTCCAGGATTCCACATATTTACTACGGAAAAAGAACGATTGGATCCGACTGATGCTAATTTTGTTGATGTTATTCACTCATGCGGTGGAGTTTTAGGTTTTCTGCAACCATTGGGACATGTTGATTTCTATCCTAATGCTGGAACAGCAGTGCAGCCTGGCTGTTGCTGTGTTCCTGAAGTTATGGGTAAGCAGTTGAAAAAAAGTTAACGCTTTTTTAATGCATCACACATCACCTTCTTCAGGATTTCCAGGTCAATTTTTGACAAAAATCCACTCAATTCAGTTTAAGGGATTCATGTTATAATCTCAAAGTTCAAATTCCTCATTTTCTTTAACGAATAAAAGAATTAGGTATCTTTCCGTTCTGTAGCCGAACTATCTTACGAAATAGAAGTACATATGTCTATAGAGCCAAAAAACGTTTACTTTTAACACTTTTTTCGTAAAATTAGGAATTCGTAATCTAATCTCAAAATTTCGTCTCTTCATTTTAGAAAAAAAAGTATTAAAACCTGGAAATTTTTCGCTCTATACCCACAAATCTATTCAAAAAATGAGTGCCGCTACAGAGCGAAAAAATATCTAATTATAATATTTTTCGAATAAAATGAGGAAATCGAATTTTGATGTTTGAACATGAATCCAACACCCTTAATTTTATGACAGATTGTTGCTGTGACTATGCGTATTTTCAAGGTTCAAAATCGTATAATAATTTCAAATTAAAAATGTTCGGAATTTAATAATTTCAGATTGAAATATTCAAAATTGTTTGATTTCAATTACAGAGGCTTGCAGTCATGGAAGGTCGTATGCGTACTATACTGAGAGCATTAATACAAAAAACGGTCTACTGGCAACAAAATGTGATTCTTGGGATCAGTATCTCAACAAACATTGTGATAATGAACTTGTAGTACATATGGGAGAACACGTTGATCAATCTGCATCAGGATCTTATTTTTTGAGAACAAGGAGCGAAGCACCGTTTGCTTACGTCAACGATGTAGATAATAATTTGTAATTGGACAGAAATTTGAAAAAACTCGTATTAAGAATAATTCTAGTCGAAATCGAACGAACAATATATAAATGTTTTCGTGGTGAGCTGTAAATTCAAAATTATGATATTCTTGGGATCCAAACTTATTTACCGGTTAAGATATATTTTTCTGAACTTGATATTATGACAAGTTTATAGAATGTTGGAATTGGGCAGTAATTTACTGAGAAAGGATTAAAGAAAACGATTCAGTCTTGATTGGCAATTAAGAAATTTTAATGTTATCAAAGCCTCTGATCGATGGACTTATTTCATGTAAAAATTAAGGATTGACTTATGAATATAACGGTTTCTTTCAAATAGAAGACACAAATATTTTCTAAATGTAAGTCCATAGAAATTTGCTAAACAATAAAGGTCTAATAGAAGAGAAAAGATTCATTGTCAGCATAGTTTTTTTTATTTGTAACTATCGATTCGATTGTTCACGACGAACATCTTGTTGATATTTTTTGGTTTTGTTTTTTTAAGTATTTTAAATCTAAAACATTAAAACTTTGACCTTTGTACCGGAGAATAAAATACGGACTGGAATAAATTTAGAATAGTCAAAAATGTATTGATAAAGGAAACTATGACTGTAATAATGATTATAATATTTTTCAATAATGAAACAGAACTCATTATAATATATAAAGAAGCATTCAAGCTAAAACTGAACGGAATTATAAACCAAATAAACATAACAACTGCAAAAGCTTAATAATTAATTATTAATTTCTATTTCCGACCGTATACAGTTTAGCGTGACATATTCCACGTTCGGCGTAAAGGCGAAAGGGCTAAATGAATATAAAACTACGATTAAAATTTTCCTTTCATAGCGAACGGTTCTTCTTTTATGGCACGAAAACAAAAGCGTATTCAAGCAAAACACTGTAGCATGCAGCAATCTATTAGAGTTGAAAATTGAGTTCTGCATTAATTGCTCGCTCCATGGGTTTAAAAAAATATGAACGCAAGTTTCACTCTAATAGTAGATACAGCCTCCTCTGAATATTTCAAGAATTCAGTCACTACTTTGGCCATAAAAGGAAAATCTACAGCACTCGTATTATGCGATTTAAATGCGAGTTCTATCTATATATGATCTATTTCTACCTGTATGTATATACATGCAAAAATCTTGCTTGAAAGTGTCTCGATTCAAAATATTTCGTTTTAATAAATACAGTATTCGCATTGATAATTACAATATTTTACAGTCACTTAAGGTACAATGAACGTTCCATAATCCATAAAATTACTGATAATTTCCCCTACCTTACCTAAAAACTTCAGGATACTTCGTTAGTAACAGGCGTTCTCTCACATTTAATACGGATGTGAAAGTCTTTCAAGGCAAACTAAGTCTTTGCACAATGGGGTTGCTTGTTACTAAACTAATGTTGGGTGGCGCTTTAGAGCAATCGACTTTCATGCAATCAGAAGATTTGATAAATGACAATAGTTAGTAATGCAGCAGTGTAAAATTTAATTACACGAAATGAAAGAGATCGACTGCACTGAAGTCATCTCCACCCAAACTTTGTCCAAGGAATCCCACTGGGAATGAATTTAAATTGGTTTATACAAAAGCGTAGTGACGTATTTTTTTCGATAACGGTGGGTAGCTGAGAGGACCATTACGCTATCTTTGATGCTTAGGGCATAGAGGTGATTTAACATGACGTGGTTTGGCTCAGGCAGGAGAGTGGGTTCACACTGAAAATATATTAATCACAATTAATTTATTTATTTCAATTAATTTCAATTAATCACATTGAAACATATATATTAGCTTTAACAATGATTTCACAATTTTAATTTATGGAAGATACTTACAGATAAAGGTGTATCCTTGTTTAGAATAACTTGCAATAAGTGAGGAGGCAGAATCGGAGGTCCTGCTGATTTTTCCCAAGGCTTATGCGGTGGAACCTCTTGGCCGTATTCCGTTTGAGCACTACTGATAATTCCTTCACTGTCCTTGGCAAGGGCTTGGAAGACTTCGAAGTCAGATTTTCTGACAGATACCATGTTATTCTTTGAACCCTTACCATTGTCAACGAGATGCTGAAACATGGTTGAATTATATTAGTTGAAATTTAGTTTAGGTATATTATTGAATTGGAATTTTAATTGCAAGTTTTAGATCTATTTAAAAAATGGACCGCTAAGAAAAATATTTTAAAGATAAAGACAAGATATGTGTAAAAATAGCTACCTAACTAGTATATCTAACTAATTCTAGACAGAGATTAGCGTTGTTATTGGCATAAAAGATAACTTGTTGTTTGCACATGTGTTTTTGACACTAAACATATACGCTGCTGTTTTTATTGAAGGTGTACCCGTGGATTTCCTTATATAACTTCATGAGTATTAGTCTAACTGGTAGTATGTTTAAAGAAGCCAGACAAAAAGGTCGATGATTCATGAAAGACGTTCGGATTTATCAAAGCCGAACGTTAAAACTTTGACCTTTTTTTTTTGAGTTCACTAGAACGTCATGCGTAAAGCGTGCGTCTTTGTCAATAATTTGTATTTTCTACTAATATAACCAATATTTATACTTATATCATTAAGATACTAAGTGTGCGACAATATGACATATGTATAATGAAAAACTTTCTTACCAATCCTGGATCATGCCTCCATTCACCATCAACGAAAAATTTATATTGGTGTTCCCCCTCTGGCAAGTCAATTATAGTTACAAAATCTCCATGACTTTTGACCATAGGGAGTGTTTTCCAACCAGTAAAAGTCCCACTAATATAAACTTGTTTTCCTCCACCTTCCCATTTGAAAACTGTTGGCAGTACTTTGCTGTCAGCAACTTTAGTGCCCTCGGAGACAGTATTTGAACGTGGTCGCGGTGTATAGTTGCCAGAGTCTTGTAGTTCTTTCTACAATTAAATGTAAGATTTTTTTCGTGTAAAGTTTTATTATAAATTGTATTTATACATTTATATATGTACTAAGCAACACTAAAAATTTACCTTTGTGAAATAGGGTTCTTCCTCTTCGTTAGAAGATTGAAAAACGAGCTTCTGATTCGCCTTTTTATCGAAAACAAACGCCTGCTCATCTTTACTTGGAGATGGAGGGGGATGATCCTTACTGATGTGGCGGTGGTAACTCTCCCTCCTGGTATTATTGCCATGATGGTGACCCACAGGTTGATTACTTCCTGCGTTACCCATCCTCAAGTCCTAAGTTCTAAATGTGCGTATAAAAGTAAAATATTACTGGATGATGTCAAATAACCTTCATACGTTCAATGATCAAAATATTTGGATACTTCAAACGAATGTCGAAGTGGTTTGCTGACCTTGAGATTATGTTTGTTAAATTTTAAAAGAAATAAGATCTATATTTTCCATTAATTCAAATAACATAAAAACGAATTGGGTAAGAACAAACTTATAATAATTGATATTAAATTGAACAATAACAAAGTACTTATATGATAATATATGTAATCATTAATCACAGCATCACTATCGCCACTGTAACTATATACATATGTATAAGAATATGTATAACATAAATATAAGATTAGATCGTAGTTAATTTTTTTATGGTTTTGAATAAAAAATGTCTAAACATATATTAGCGATTTCTTCGGAATGAGACGAAATTCAAATTAATTGCATTGCATATTCATTTTGCAAATACTTGAGAAAACTACAAAACCTCGTCTTTTATACTATCAAACTTAAGAATAGCACTAGATACTATTAATTTTACACTCTATATTTCAAATTGTCTTACAGAAAAAACGTTTGGAATGTAGAAAAATTGTAAGTGGTATGCAAATAAACAAATTCACTTTGTATAACAATAGATCTGAGTTTTCAAATGACAGGTGTATGTCGAGTGAAACAATTTCACCTACCTGACAGATTTTCAAAGGAGTCTCCACGTTTAGATTCTAATGATAAAGTTCATTTAATCTTTGTCTTTATTAGACCAACGTCAACATGAACATCAAACTGTTAAATTAAATAATCCGTGTGGCTTGAATTCAAAGATTTTTGGAAAGTATCAGCTGATTTCGCGGACAGAGAGAATGGCAGTGGAACTAGTCAGTGAATGTGAATATGTACTCCGAAATTAAAGATGGTTGCTATGTTTCTGTTTTATCGACAGAATAAATGAGAATCAGACTTGCGCGCCATCTGTGCATGATAACTAGCCTAAAGAAGTTTTGATAGTTTGCACATCTATCGGCAATTGGTTAATGGCGGTGATGGTGGTCCTAATACATACTGGTTGTCGTTACTGCGTAATTTTAATTTATTTTGCTTCGTCAAGATAGAAATTCACAAATTGCTGATTAGGTGAACATTCAAATTCGAATTTTGCCTATGCTTTTATCAAATTTAATAGGTATTTTTTAGTTTTGTTACCACAATACCATTACTTGTTGCAAAAATATTCCCACGATTTGTGGTTAGTCATGCTGAAGAAAAAACGGAAAAAACCATTACAAGTATGAAAGATGCTTTTGATGTTTATTTATAAATTTGATTAATATAAGGATAACAATTAAAAATAAAAATAAACTAATTCATAGCTGTCACTAACTGGTTTCTTCTCGAATACAGCAATTTAAAAAGTGCGTAAATAAATTTCTGTCTACACACGTCGATCTTACTCAGGAACAACACGGAGAAAAATGGATAGTAGATCCTACTTAACTTTTGGACGCACTAAACTGTTTAGTAAATCCTACTGTTGGCTTCGTAGAATTTACGAATTTAGTAGTAGGATCTACTTACGGAGTAGTAGGATTTACTAAACAATTTAGTCCGTCCAAAAGTTTAGTAGGATCTACTATCCATTTTTCTCCGTGAAGAAACCGATTAGAAAATTTGAATCGGTCTGAGATTTTCGTGAATCCACAATCTTCAAAAAATTAAATTATTGACTAAAGCAATCGTTAAATCGTTTTGTTTTTCCTGGGCATTTATATTTTTCATCTCAAAATATAGATTTGTTTTTTTTTATCAATGTCAATACAAAATCTAATTATAGTTTTATTTTAGTGACACGAATGTTGATGAAAAACTGTTTAGGAAATAACTTTTCTATTTCTGATGTTTACAGGAATACTTTATAGACTTGCAATAGAAGAGGACATATAATGCCTCTGTGAAGAATCAACGTCGTCAATATATGTCGCTTTACAAGGTTTGACCTTTACATCGTAAACTCTGCGAGGTACGAAAGGTGATCAATAACCGTCAATATGCAGGACGAGGCTTTAATAAGAGTGTAAGCTGAAGATCCCAAGCCCAGTTTTACGACTCTGGGACACAGGACGTCACTTCGCCTCTTACTGCTGGGTCTTTATTACCAGCCATCTCCGCCCTCATCCCTTCTCACCACGCGAATTTATTATTTATAAAGTCGAACGAGCTTGCGCCTTCTTGGGCAAGTTAACTTTGGTAAGTACGATTTTACACTACCCACCAAAGCACCCGTGTGCGTGCATGAAAATCGAATTGTCAAGTTCTACACTTTCAAGAGCTTCCATATGCGAACATGAAAAAAGTTTCTTCGGGGTGGCGATTGCTTGCTTCCCTGATGGCCCACTTGTGCCCCCTCAAAACAATAAAAAGGGAAAGATTTTCCACCAAAGAATATCAGTTTTTTTTTGCCGGATAAAAGTTCAATTCATATTGCCAAAGAATTTTTAACTTCGTAATCTGAAACTTGGACTTTCTTTTCTTTAATGTTGAAATGTGATTTTATTATCAAGTTGTGAAACTCGTAATCAGAGGTGGGAAGAATTCTATATTTTTAAATGCAATTGTAGGTTTTCATTTTCAGAAAAGATAACTAGTCTTAGTAGTAGGTTTGTTTATTATTACTTATGCCCAAGTATTTTGAAAGAATCACACTAATATTAATTTATCAGAAAAGGTTTTACTTACATCAAAATAAAATCATGAGGTATTAAGAGCTTGAATTTTACTTTTACTTTTATTTTTGTTATTATTGCTGATTAGATTATATTAAAAGGTTTGCATTTTATTTGAAGTAGCAATTACTCGAACTACAAGGACTACGAGTTTTTCCATGACGGAGCTAGAAATGCTGGCATACCGTTCCGTTTGGTAGTTAAGCTATTTCAAAATTAAAATTCGTAAATCAAACTACATCTCAATTCTGTTCTTAGGAGTCTGTTTTAATTTTTCCTTTTCGTGCATTAAGTGAATAAACACTGTTAGAAATCTCATAATATCTGATCTGCTATTCAGACTATTCTAGTTTTCAAATTCCTTTTAAATAAATAAACCTTTTTTGGCAGAATATAATACAAATTGGAAGACTTTCAATATTCAAATTATACATTGTAAAAAGTTTTGGGAAATTTCCCTACGATTGTTTAAGGAATATTCTACATTTTTGGTCGGGAGAATGACTTTCCCAAACATTTTAGGAAATTTCCCTAAAAATAATTTATGGAATAAATAAAATAATTTTAATTCCTTAAAATAATTTAATTAGGTTTTTATTAATTTTTAATCATTTTATCAATTTTACTTATCAGTATTAACTGCTAAGAAACATTAAACTATAATATTCTCTTATTTATCGCGTTTAAATTTACCCGCCACATCACGTGCAACTACGTGAGTCAGTAGATGGATTTTTTATAAGTTTCGCTTGCTTTTTTTAATCTGTTCATTAATATTAATGTAAAATTTAATTACTTGAGATCGTCCTCTTAATTAATTTAGAACTTTGAAATTAAAATAAGCAAAAATAATAAAAGCTTTGAAACTCAGTTGATCAATTTTGACAAATTTGCCAGTTTAAACTTGCATGTTGGGAAATCGAAGTCGTTGCGTTGAGCTCCGAAATTTAGCTAAAAAACAATGGGGTTTTTATCGTTTTTTCAGTCGTTTCGAGTTGAATATTTAATTAAAAGTGGGCAGTGTTCAATATTTTTGAAAAATTTAGAAAAATCGAGAGGGATTTGTGTGATTTAAATAATGTTTTACTTTCGGCAAATTCAGGCTGGACTTGCCATGGCAACAATGGCGAGCGGAGCTTTGAGATTGAAAGTCCTCTTTTTTGTCAATTTTTGGTTGAAAATCGGAAAATTTCAAGTTATGGTGGAGAAATTTGTAAGTGAAATGACTTTGAAAGATATTTTCGGATATTTTGGTCGTTCCTATCGACCAGTATGGTTCCAAATGATTCTCAAGTTTGAGACGTTCAGATTCTTTTTCGCGCGGGAAAGTGAGAAAATTTTCACAAGTCCTGCAAAGTTCTCGATGCGGGAATGTGAGATTTTTGTTGTTTTTTACAACTTGGATTACAACTTTCAACTTTTGGAAAGTGGTAAGTAGAAATGGGGACGTATCATTAATTATTTTTTTATAATAAACTGGCAAATTGCAAAGATAGGTTAGAATTATTATATGTGGATAAAATGAAAGCTTAATTGCATATTGTCAGGGGCCATTTCTAGAAATCAGGAAATGACCAAAAATTTTAAGGTTTAACAATGGGACGTGGTTTATAATTTGGATTAATTTGTATAATTGCCGGGGCAAATATAAAAAAGATATTAATCAGAAGTTTTGAACGTTAAAATGAATGAAATATTTTTTTGCCAATTCTATTTCATCCAGAAATATTGTTCCAACTAAAAATAACAATAGGCATTACAAGTTTCTTTCATACAAAATTATTTTCTAGCAAATGAATCAATGTTTTAAAACTGTTTCTAATTTAAAATACAATCCTTAGAAAAATTCTTTCATTTGAACATTCAGAACTTTTTAGTCATTAAAAGATATAAATTTTCTAATTGAAATAATATAGGTTAAAATTGTTCAACTGAAAAATTCTAGGAACCAAATTTAGAAATTAATCAACAACTTCGCAAATATTACCATAGGTACTAAAGCAGTTTTTGAGTAGCCAATAAGCCATCGCGAACAGAGTTGATTTTTAAAGATAACTTTTTTTATCTCAGCCTTGAAGTTCTCTCTTATCAATTTATTAATACGTTTTAATTTTTCAGACCCGAAGCAATCTGATGACAGGAGGATCCGAAGAAAAAGTGGCCCCTGCAATTTCCCCGGTCTTCGGAGAAGTCTATAGAAGAGAAGGGATTTCCAGGGACCGGCCTGAAGACATCATGGTGCCATCGTTACGACGTGGGACAGTTGTAAAGGTAAGTAAATTTTTGAATTCCTCCGGTTTCCAAAAATGTCAGCGATGAATGGTCCGAGCTGACACGGAAACCGGTTGTATTTATAAATAAAAAATCACACAGTGACAGCTAATTAAACTTTATTGTTTAATAAGCAAGTGGATATTCGCCACTTTTATATATTTGATAGCTCAGGAATCGTCCTTTCTTGGGTCGCGAGAAAATAACTCTTTTTCTAATTTTAAATCTATTCTGAGGATTAATCATGTTTAATGTCATTACAGACTTGTTTAATACGTTTTCAAAACTCAAGAAAGGAACGGGAAAATTGTGTATCGAAGAATGTTCTTTTTGTAATCTTAGTTAATTTATTCTTCTATGCACAGAAAACCCGATGATTCATTTTTATATTTCTTATTTTGTATCACTCTTATTTGTATATTTCATTCGTATTTTTTTTTATTTCAGTTTTATTTGAAATACATACTGTCATTTATTTTGGTTTTTAATTAATTTTGGTGTAGTTTTTTTATTGTCAAATCATCAGAATTTCAATCTTAATTCGAGTTTTTTAATTCAAATTGAAATTAACTTATAATTTGAAATTAAAAGAATTTGGAAATTTAAAAATTGTAGAATCAAGACTTTATTTAAAAATTATACAATTTTAGATTAGGATGCCTATATAATTACTAATCTATTTATTTTTTACGTACACCGCCTTATTTCAATCAAGTTATTCCCATAATTTAAAGTTTTTGTGTGTATTTGTAAATCTTAAAATTTTCAGAGTATCCAATAATCTTGAAAGCATGGAAATCTTCTTGAATTTTTGTCTAGAATATTAAAAATAAAACTATTTCAAATCGAAATCTAGAATAATTTAGATAATTATTACTTTGAAAAATTATGGAAGAAGGCTTGAAGCCTTTAAAAAAGAATTGTTCATTCTTGAAGAATGAACGATTCTAAGAGAAATTTTCAAATATAAACCCTTAACTTTCATCTTCTTTACTTAAATGTATTGTGGGTAAACAGTGAATGTGCCATAACAATTTGTGATTATGAATTCGGTTATTGATTAATTTTGCAAATAAAATATCACTCAATCTATTTATCCTTATTCCCCGGATTATTAGTAAAATAAAAGGGGAACGGAGTATTTCCAGTTCATTTGAAGAATGAAATGGGAATTTAGATTTCAGTATTTATTATATTAAAGTTAAATTCGAACCACTTTTTGTTTGGCAAACTGCTGCAATAGTCTACACACATTAATAAAAGTAGAAGTCTCGGTAGAAGTCATCATTTCTTTAAGAAATAATTCCTATTCCATAAAAATTGTTTAAAATTTAAATTATCGATTTTGGTTAAAAGAAGACAGTGTACGATTGCAGGTATTTGTGTGTATGTATTTGTGAAATGCCCTAACGTGGCCAAGCTCAGGTGTCGGATGCGTCCCGGGACACTATCCCTAGGTTTAGGTTCTTTTGCACCGGGGCGGTGAGAATGAGAATCGTGGAGTGAGAGTTTTGTTGTGAATGTTTATTGAATTTTTTAAATATAGCTAGGGAGGTAGGTAGTTTACTCTGGTATGAATGACTAGATTTATAAGTAGGTAGCATTGGGATTAAATATCTTCGAATTCATAGAAAGATATTCTATCCTAGAGATTAGTACAATCGATGTACTAACTCATGAATATTTTTGAAAATAAATCGAACTCGTGAATACGAGCACGAATAGAATTTGCGCCCAACCCAAATTCGCGGGGCAATTGCCCGAAGAAAGAAGAGGCTATATGCTGAAGAGCCCCAAAAATGAAGAGGGGAACTTCTATCAGCAGACATTTATTCCCGAATGGATGTTTTTTGATAGCTTAAAATCCACGTCACTGTGTTGATTTTCTTACAATTTTTCTGATATACACTTTCATATTTTACTTGTTCGACACTTTACTAATATTTCTTTCAGCTTTATCAATTTTCATTCATGAATTTTAAAATGTACCAGAAGTTTTAAACATTCAAATGAACAAAATACTTTTTTCGAATTATATCTTATCCAGAAATATTGTTCCAGCTAAAAATAAAAATAGGCATTACAATTAATCTCTTTCATACAGAATTATTTTCAATTCAAATGAATCAATATTTTAACACTGTTTCTAGTTTAAAATGCACTTCACATAAAAATTCGCTCATTTGAATGTTCAGAACTTCAACCATATAATTTAAAAAAAAGTTTAATACAGTTTTTTCTCAAATGTCCTTAGATATCTCTGGAGCAATTTTGGATGACATGTTCAGGAAAATTTTTCTTAAAAACTTAACAGGTGTGTGTCAAACGCAAACAAATTCTTACATATTAATTTTAATAATTTAAATAACGAAACAGACACGGGTTCTTGTCCTCCCCTACCTTCAAAAAGCCCAGAGTCAAATTTCTGAGAGAGGAATGGGAGGGATGTAATTATTAGATGGCTCCCCAAATAAGCTCTTCTCTGGATCTGCGTTTGTTTATTTTGGAAGTCTTGTTTTAAATTTTGAATGGCAGTGCATCAGTTTCATAATTGAAAAGCTTTTGCGATAATCAAAGAAAAAAATTTTCCATTATTTACCTCCAAATCAACCTTGAGCACTGTGAGGTCTGAAACGATTATAAGTATTCACATATTCAATTATCAGTCATTTATTTCTTGATTATAGGATGCTGATAGTCTTATATATCGAAACGCCAATTATTCCAATATTTATGAATAGTAGAAACCTCTTTTAATATTTATATCATCGGTCAATCCTCAAAATTTTTGGAGCTTTCCAAATATTTTTCCACTATTTATGACTCTTGTTTTATTAAACTAATCAGGAAATATTATTAAATTAATGAAATCGGTACATGCAAGTCTTATATCTTCATTTCTAGAATAATTGATTTAATCTATAATTTGACGTTATGCAAAGCTTTTTTTACTCCTTGGAGGGGAACCCATTAAGCGCGAATTTCAATTAGCTTTAATGATTTTGGTGTCGATTGACGCTTAGTGGATTCTTTGACAAAGAATTAAAAGTTGAATAAATTGGATTTATCGATTGGAAGCTGCTCTCTTAGAATTCAAACTATATGCATCGGGAACGCTTGCAAGTCATGTAATGAAATTCATTTTTACCTCAGGTGTTAGATTCACTGTTTGCTTTTGCTAATTATAGTAACTTTTATTAAAGTATAAAAATTTTCTATTCTGAAACTAAAATTACCATCAAATTATTCTTAAAAATATAAAACAATTATTATTACAATTGTTTTGTGCGCGCTGTGATTTTTATATTCAGTCTATTTCTAAAATCTATTCTTCTCCGTGTTTTGTATGTCTTATGTCTTTCTGGTAGTTGAGACTCGTGAAATTCGCGTAGAAAAGCGATTACTTTCATGAGGCTTCGAAAATACCTTTAACATCGATTATTCACACCTCTATATAGAACGAGGGTCGGATTTTCCACCTTTCGCTTAACACCTCACATCAATATAAGAGCCGATGGAGCCACTTTTATTTGGAACAATTTTTTTTTAATTCGCCCAGACTTGTAGTTATCAAAACGACTATTCATAACAATTATTCAACGATGCAGTAGAAATGCTAATTAAATGAATTAGTTGACCGGGAAAATTGAAAAACTTAACCAGGAAAACTCGGAAAATGACCGGGAATTTAAAATCGTCCGCCGAATTGCCACCCTGAAGCAACATGAATCAAGTTTTTTTGAAAGAAAAGTAATGAGAATCTTTTTTTGAATCCAGAAATCATTAAATAAGTAACTATCGATAATGTATGAATATTTTGGTAAAATAACAGTTATTGGCAGCGAATTGCTTTGTAGCTTGAACAGATTGATGATGCTCGAACCAATTTTGATAGAAATTGAAAGGTCGGTCGGACACCGGAAAAGGAATTCTTAATTTTTTATCGTCTTTCGAACCTTGGTCTGCTCTTTTGGTTTTTACGTGATCGTAACGACAGCTGTTGAATTCGCGTTCGGTATATCCGGCACGAAGAAAAATATATCGAAAGATATTGAAAAAAAGTCGACGAGACGGGGCGCATGCATTTAATCGATAATCACCGGCAAGTGGTTTCAAGCAAAAGGGTGTAGTGGAGAATACATCTGCGAGGTATCATCAGCCATGTACAAAAGGGCGATCCATCATCTTCGGACAATCCAAGTTCGAAATTGCTCAGCCGGTTTCTCAGCCTCGTCAGGTTCGCACGTGCGATTATAGTGGGGTTTGATGTTAGTGCAAACAATACAGTTTATTTTGTTGCGCGTATGTTATCTAAAAACTATCAAATCCGATAAAAAATTGTAATATTTTAAAAGATTCTGCGGTCCAGTTCCATGAATACATCAGGTTGATTGATTAATTTTGTCATTTTAATTGAAAACTGCAACCACAACATTACCAGGCATATAATAAATTCATATAAAAATCTTCATCACAATCCACGAATTCAGAGATAGATAGGTGACTGAAAAAGTCTTTTCATCATGTTTTAACAACGTGGCGGGATGCAAAATATGAGAACAGTGAAAGGATTACGGTGCGTCAACGCGATGACTGAACGGCGGGTAATCGTCCGGCCGCTCTAATATTTCGAATAGTTCGCATTTACAATGGGCTTTATTGGTGGGAAAACTGAAGGGGGGGATTTTGAACAGCCAGGACATCCATCACGCGGTGTCAACGTGATTGTCTTCCAGCGCGAACCAGCTGGAAAAGTATTGACAATTTGGAAAGTCTAATTGCCCAATTGCAGAAGGCCGATTATCAATACAGACTTTTATAAATGCAATAAACAGAATTTGTAGATGGATTTAGCATAAAGAAATCTTTATTTGCGAAAACCTGTGTGTCGAGATTATCTGCATGAACTTGCACCTTGAGATGAAGGAGGACAGCTCTAAATCCGCCTTGTGAATTTATCCGCACACCGCAGCGCTTCGCTTCGCCATTGTGTCGTATTTAAATGAGCTTTCTAATGTATTTAGCCTGAATGCCGCGTGTGACGAAACCGCTCCGTGTCATTAAAGACGCATTTTGCCACCCCACTTTCGAAACTCGCGCGCATTTAAGACTCGATCTTTCCGTCAAAAGAAGTATCTCAATTTTCTGAGCACTTAGACTGACTTCCTCGCCGAACTTCCTTTTCGTTTTGTCATCCTTGAAACATTTATATATTGAATTATTTTATCTATATTCCAATTTCATCAACAGCAAGCTCCATGCAGCTTATTGTTTATAATTGAAACTGCAGTTTCAATATTATTTTAATCTTAAAATTATAGGTATATGTGATATACCTATAATACTTGAGATATATATGATAGTTGCCTAACTCAAAGTAGAATCTCTTTGATAAATTACATTAAAAATGATGATATTTTCTCAATTAATATCGTTCGATTGACCAACGTTGTTAAGGTAAATGTGTCCTTGTCAGGCATATATTCACGTCGATGCCCTAGCAACAGTGCGACACAGGGGTGTCATCACATAATCGAGTTGCACCCTCTCAGCTATCTGTTTTATTTATCCGATAACACGCCATTATGGGCATCGCGACTGTGGCCGTGCCCATAACGATTGGCTATTTATAATAACACGTGGCGTATCGGTAATTAGTTGCGCGTAAAAGCGAGTAGGAAAAAGGAAGCTACCATACGTCGGAAAAGAGAAAAACGAGCTAGATTTTTCATCACACTTTGGTCCATGAACCTTTTATTCCTCCATTTTAGTCCACATAAATGGTTTTCGAGAATTATATGCAAAACCAACCGCGAAGAATTTAAATCTAGCATCCACTCAATGCTTAATTAGCAAGTCATCTTTCCAAAATTGTGGATGATAAATAGTTGCTTTTACAAAGGAATGGAAATGACGATCAATTCTTGTCTTATTTTGTTATTTTGTTATTTTCTTCTCAGTTACTAGTTTTTACTATGTATAAGAGACACGCAATGTGTCAGACGCTCTGGGGTCCATAATTTCTATATCGGGTTTCAAGACAGGACTGTGTGCATAATGTACGATAATTTTCGCTTATTTTTTTTTTTTTAGAAACCTCTATAGTTTCGCGTGTGAGAAATAGTTTCGTAAAAAGGTGCGTATCTAGGAAGAGGAGATTCGCTCATCAGATGGATGAAATTGCTCTTGCCTATGGGGTATAGTAAATCTAAAAGAGATTACAGTGGAAACGAAAATTAAGGAAACATTCCAATAAACATAGTACCCAATTCCTTCTATTTGAAATTTCCTCACATATACATATTGTGTATTATAAATTACTATCGTAGGACTGAAAATAGAATATAACGAAGCAATATGTATATCGCGGACGCGAGAAAGATTGACGGGTAAAGTCAATCCAGCTGCTTCGTTGGTCGGATCGATGGTTCGAATTTAATCTGCATCGCAAGGTAAATCGAGACGTCTTTCTGGTGTAGTGGGTCTTTCGACACTTGACGCGATACGTATATGAAAGCACGAGACATGAAAAGCGCGTTTTTTCTGTCCTTCTTTGTATCTTTTTTCATTGTTTGCTCTCTGTCATGTAGAACGCAATGCAAAAAATAATGCCGATGCTAGGATGTACGGTGTAGCTGAACAACCCGTAAATACACAAGCTATGCACCACAGGATTTTGCCACCGAATAGCTACGGTTGCGGCCTCAACAACGGCTTCATTCGGGGTGAACAATGCGCGCATCATACGGCAGCCTGCCTTAAAATGCGTTCTGTTATCCTAAAATTGTATCAGCTATAGAAACAAGGAGGGCAGAAGGATTTTCAATTATATTTCATATTGTAGCATTCATTTTCTCTTACTAATTCTATATTTACTAAGTGAAAAATTGACAAAAAACATAGAATCCTGTAATACTGACATTACAGGATGCAAATTTAATTTATTCGAGAGACTCAACAAAAGCCGTGGGACAAGTGACTACAGAGGGTCGTTGGCTTGTCCGTAGAACGCGCATCGCAGCCTTCATTAAGCGCGAAGGAAAGTGCAGTCATCGACGTGCGTATGGGTAGGGCGTGCACATGCAGGGCATTAGCTTCCCCAAAGTCAGCTGGTATTAATTCCACTAATTGGGGGTGGCTGCAAATGGTGTTCCAATATCGACTTTCAGATTTACTCTCTAATCTTCACTTGTCAAAGCCAATGCACCCGATAATCTTAATCGATATATGACTGGCCAAATCGTGTTTTTTATCAATATGGTAAAATCCTAATACACAAGGCTGCCACACAGTCACTTAAGTCACTTTTAGTCACTTTTTTCTCGCAAGTCACTTTTTAGTCACTTTTTTAAGAAAAA
>JAUESH010000043.1:17601004-17618256 GCA_032275165.1 Synergus magnus | reverse complement strand
GAATCGATTCAAAAGATCGATTAATCGGACCTTTTGGATCGATCTTGGCAGAATCGAATCGAGATCGAACATCCCTATACAAATCCTGCTTATCTTATCTCCAACAAACTATTGACGAATACTTATTGCTGAGAGCGACACAATTTCCTGATGTAAAACTTCGTCCAAAGCATCATTACGTTTGTCACTACCCAGAATTAATTTTGAAATTCGAGCCATTAATGAAAGTCTGGAGTATGAGATTTGAGAGTAAACACGCGTTCTTCAAGAGAGCTATTCGAACTTTTCATATCTTCATTAATATAACGAAATCATTAAGTGAAAAACACGAGCTTTTTCAAAGTCTTCTCCGATTAGGAGCTGATCTGAGATTCGAAGTTCAAGCGGGTCAGAGTTTTCCTTTCGAAAAACACTTATATGCCAAAGAGTTGCAAGCAGCTGTAATGAAAGCTAACTTGACTGAAAATCTGGAAGATTGCAGTTCAGTAAATATAAAAGGCACACTGCACGAAAGAGGAAACGTTGTTGTTGTTGGTCAGTTTGCTTACCAATGCAACGTAATCCTTGGAAAATGTAACTTTCTTCACGATGATAGTAAAACCGTTTAAATTATGTTAGAAATAGTTCGAAATACATTTCGACATGAGCTTCGAGCTTATGAGATGGAAAAAGTTGAAAGATATGAATATCGACGTTTACATGAATTGGTAACGTACGAACCGTTACATATCTATAATCTTGGCAACAAATTATGTATTAAGTCAAAATATGGTTTCGTTTCTACTCCCTTATGACTTCATCCTGATCAAATAGTCAGGTACGACCTGAATATTATGGTACAAAAAACCGTCGGTGTTCATTTTTGCATTTCACTTTGAAGAATGAAAATGAACTCATTTGTTTAAAATCTTGAAAAATTATGATTTTTATCTGCATATTTATTCAGTCAAAACAATGTATCATTCTTTATCACACTTTACGTGTGAATAGAAATATTAAATTTGCATTAAACTAAACAAATCTGAATGCATTTATGTATTTTGGAAATGTAGGTTTCTTTTTATTATTAGAAAAATGAAATTTAAAAATGAAAATGAAGTTAAAATTGTTTTGTCGTGTACTTTTCTACTTGGCGAGAAGAATGTTTTCTTTGATTCTGACTCTTGCTATTCTTAATTGAACCTAAATATTTTTATTTCTGACTAGGAACAGAATGCCAGTTTTCAAAGTGATTTCTACAGATGGAAAAATGAAGAAACTTGCGAAAGGCTTCACGATTGAAGAGGTTATAACTGAAGCCAAAACTAAAATGGGCCTTTCTAATGGATTGTACAAGGTTTTTCGTCTGCTTTTTCTTTTACAATTATCATTGTGTGAAATGGACCGGGTAAATACAAGTGATTAAGAATTTTTTGAATTTTGATTGCAGAAAACTCATTTTTCATAATGTATAATTTGCTTTCCTTAAAAATTCGTTTTAAGAATATTTAGAAACTTAATTCGAAATATAAATTAAATGTATGCCGTTCGTTCTCAATTATAATTTTTTTTTATTTTAATTAAAGTTTTTAATTATAATTTAAGCCGTGCGAAAATTAAATTGGCCGAATCTTCCCCCTGATCCTGAGTTATAGAAAACAATTTATAATTGAAGTTTCTCAATAAAATTTTAATTTAATGTTTTATTCAGCTGGTGTGAGAAACTGATGGGGCCGATATAGAGGATGATGATATTTTGCTTGAATTGGCAGAAAAATCTAAGGACATACTTAATTTGATGATTGTACCTGAAGAAGTCGTCGTTGAATGTCTTAAGCTAGTGATGAGGAATCTGAGGGATATTTAGTTTGCCGAAAGCAAGATCAGTACGGTTGTACTGATTGCACCTCAATTATCTACTGATGAAACTTTTGAATCTCTCGAATATAAGCGAAAATCCATGTGTGATCAATACGATAACAAAAACGATGTAACAGACGAAATTGAGATAAACGTTTTAATGAGAGACACCTATGTTCTTCAAAGGATAGATATTAACGCACAAGATCGGGATTTAAATCAGATTTTTAAAAAGTGGCCTTTTTTACGTGAGGAGGCGAAAGCCCAAAGTATTAAAAACATGCTGCAACATGCAAAGGACATGGCTCTCGTTACACTAAGCAGTCTGCCTAAAATTTTAGTCATTTTTCCGTTAATCGTCTTACACTTCAATGAAGACCAGGATTTATTGTTTAAAGTTTTTGACGTAAGTTCGTTATCAGTTAAAAAATTTGTTTATACTAATTTGTGCCAACGAAAGTTCATAAAAATGTCAAAATTTGTAATAACAATTAATTCCAGGAATTTTGATTTTCAGAATACTACTGCAAACGAGGTTATAAAGAAGGATATCTCACCGTATCCTGTGTTGGTTATAAAAGGTGTGTATTAATTTAAAGCGTAATTCCTCTTGCAAAATATTCCTCGTATTTGAAACATTATTTCTTCAATTAAAATGTTCTTTTTTTACAAGCAAAACCATTTTTGACGAAACCGCTTTACGGAGTGTTTTCATTGAAAAGAACGAATTCTATAAACCCAAAAACGTTCAAGAGGGAATTTACATTATTTTCCTGACTGATTATTGCTTCGGATACGCTTATCCAGTAAAAATCGCAAAAACTTTGAGTTTATTCAGAGGTATGTAGTTTGTATATTACTACAAAAATATCCATAAAAAAATCGGTGAAACACATTCTCATCACACGTTGCGCTTCGCGTAAGGCAGCACTAATTTACTTAAGGTTCTATCGACCTTAAGGAACACATTCTCATCAGGGCACTCGTGCTTCGCGCTCGATATTTGATTTAAACCTCATTCAAACCTCGCGCTTCGCGCTCGGCTGTGTTTAACAATATTTTTCACGATTAAAACGAAAACTACTTGTCCTATCAAAAAATGGTTAAGGAAGAATTTGTAGATCTTGTCAAGACCAATAATTACGTTTCTTATGATTTCTCTGTATCTCGTGTTATTTGGCTCAAAATATGAATTTTAGATTTTTCCAAAAAATTCAAAAATTTATTATGACAGTCCTGTAGGGCGTTCAAAAAGCAAAATTTTTCATCTCTTGACTTTTTTAAATATCGTGAGTTATTTCGCTTTAAATTTTAATTTTCGTTTATTTTTTAAAATTTTCGAAATGTTATGTCTGAAAATTTTTTTTATCGAAAAAAATCATAAGGATAAATTGTTCGACTTTTTGAGAACTACTAAGATCCGTACATAGAATTTGTAAATTAAAAAAAAAATTGGTTTCAAAAATATTCAAAATGCTCAAAATTTTTAAATTTTCATCCAAAATGGCTGACTAACGAACTTGACCTTCATTTTAGGACACTAAAAGAGTATACCAAAGGCCAATCCAATCGGTCAATTCTTTCGAAAGTTATCGTGCTCACAAACTAAAAATCTACAGGCAGTCTGGGAAGCGACAATAATCGAAAGGTATTAGTTCCTGGGGGGGAATTTCTCCCGTAATGTCGCTCTCTGTTGTATTTATCGACATTACATGACATTTCCCATTTGTGTTTTTCACAGCAGACTCCCAATGTACAATCCAGTCTCGGATTGAGGGTATCTATGGCTACCGGCTGCCTAGTTCTTGTCTTGATAAGAAGAACTCTTTTAAAGGGCTTGATTTGCTTCTTTAATAGTTTATTTGCCTCTCGGGACTCCTCATCTATGAAATAAACCGGGGTTACAGGTTCAGAGGCAGTGACAAGAGTGCTATGCCGAAATGATAGTTCTGCCTGTTCCTGTCTTAAATACGGCCTTCCCAATATACCATCGGAGGTGATTGGAAAGGAGTCATTTACTACCTGGAATTCTATTGGAACTGCACCAATGATAATGTCCATTGTCCCTAAGGTAGTTACAGGATGTTTGGTTATCCCATAAATAGTAATAGAGTCCCGCGGTTCTTCTATTCTTGACTTCTAATTCTTGACATAGGGCCTTTAATTTAATTAAGTTTACGCTAGACCCAAGATCTACAAATAAGGTCACTTCCTTATTTATAAATTGAAGCGCGGATTGTTTTATTACAGGAGGTTCTTCTAATTGTGTTTTGGTGTAGAAGATTCCCCTGATGTTTGCAGAAACTGCACCGTTGGACGCCTCTGGAACCTTGGACTCGACGGGGCGTCTGTGAGACGAGTCTGTTTGGAGTTTAAAGGCTCCTGTTTATGTTCCAGTGCTAGCCCTGGAGAATTGAGTCGGGATGAACGTTTGGTTTGACCTGGAGTAGACGGGATAGTCCACAGTATTTGATTGTCCAGTGCCGCGTTCCATTGCATCTGCAGAAAGGGATTATTTATCAAGGGCATGGCAGCTGTATTTTGCCACATTAATGGGTTGGCCATACTCTGCATCGCTGCCCATTGCATTAATTGAACCCGCTGTTGTGGACTCATATATTCCATGGCCTCGAAATTTGAAGGGCATTGAAAATTAGGGCCGGTCAAATATTGGCCCATATTGGGAACTGAACTAGTGCTAGTAGGACACGGTCCATTTACCACCCCGGAATTAGTTTGAGAATCAGCCCTTTTTGCAAAAGAACCATTGAGTTGCCCTTGTAAAATAGGGCCAGATGTCACAGGCCAGTTGCTATTATCGGGTTTCGAGACCTGGTAAACCATAGTTTCATCTCTCTGAGCAAGCCATCTCCTCTCCTCTGCCTACAGTGCATATTTATGGTATAAGCCTCGGAGAGATCACTAGGATTGTGAGTATCGACGTAAGCAACCATTTCACGTGGCAATCCTTGTATAAATGCTTCAATAGCGCAGTCGAGGACTGGTTGTAGCATTATACTAATTCTGGAAGTGTCGCGACCACTATTATCACCATTCGAGGCATATTTCGCCTCTAATGCCTGTCGTGCCCCATTTAATAAGGCACTCATTCGGTAATAATATTTATTGACGCATTCTGTTTGTTTCATTCTCAAGGTAGCGGTCTCCTGAAAGTAATGAATGTATTTCTTTCTTGGGGAAAATCGCTTTCTTAGGTGGCTAACTAGGTCGTTTACTGTAGCGAATGTCGTATCATTCACACTCTCTCTAGCTAGTCCTGTTAATTTACTCAAAACAGCCTTTATGAATGCTGCTTCGGTATCCTTAGTTATGTAGACGGCGCCATTTACTATGTCTTGTAGGAGTTCCTGGGGGGGGGGTTTGTTCCACCAAAAGAGCGTAGTTGCGTAGTTTCCTCGCGAGCTCAGCTAGCGTATCCTGAAGCTTCATATGTTCCCGAATTATTTGTCGCCGACGTCCCGATCGGTGATTAGTTCTAAAGGTTCTATTTCTTCTAATTGTAGGAGCCATGGGGATTTATTGTATTTAATGTATTATAATTGAAATGTATCTTGTTTCCTTTTATTTAATTACTGCTCTAACAATGCATTCAGCGACTGAATAACGTCGTCGAGTGACTCGCTAGTCAGCGCACTCAGTGCAGTGTTTTGGATTCGTACAATGTTGAGGTATAGACTCCGCCGACCAGCTCGATGCACCGGAGGCGACTAACTGTCTTCGTGCGACGGAGTCTCTTGCAATCGCCCGTGCGTATCTTTCGCGAACTTTTTTACCTGCACGATGCTTTTGGTTTGTAGACAACGACACCGCTTGAACGTGAATACATTTAGTATTTATTTCGCATAAGGAAATACTATACTCGAAAATTTTATTTAAAATATTTTCAAACAATTAACAAAATAGCGCAATTATTAATTTACAAATTCGTTTATTGGTAATACAATTTCATTCGGCCGGTGTACCATAGGCCATAGTGAAATTTAATCCAATACTTTTAGATCTTTCTATTACTAATTTAATAATAAAGAAATCAGAATTGAAATTTGAAATCAGGGCCGCCTCGAGCTCAGTACCAGATAATAATTTTTGAAAGGTTTTCTTTTAGAAGTCTAACAGAAAGTTCCATGGCTTAAAGCCATGATTCTGAGAATTGTTCAGTGCAGTTTGAAGCAATTACTCGTAGATAATATTGTTCAAATTTTGACAATAAAATCTTAATTTCAATCCAGATTAGGACCCCCACGAGCTCAGGTACTAGATGGAAATTTAAGAACGCTTGACGATAATGCACAGTTCAATTATCGAAATTTTCAAGTGGAATACGACACAGAATAAATGAGATGAGAGAAATTATATGTACTTACACGTGTATAAACCTACTTGTCACTTACTTTACACCTGACAATATCATCACCCAAAATCACGTGCAAGAAATTTTTGTATTTTATTTTAATTGTAAACTTTCCAAAATTATTAATTACTTGTAAATTTGGTAACGTGACTCCACGACAGGACGAAGGACAATCCCACCGCTGCCACCACCTGCTTGTTATGAACCGTCAAATTTTAGAATTTATTTTAAAAGTACGGATGCTCGGAGGCATCAAGGCTCCTGTCGGATTGTGATTGTGTAGGGTGGATTAATTATTTAGTTTCATTTGAGCACAAGATATCAGTATTTACTTTGTTTTCATTACATCTAGCCTATTCTACCGCAAGTTTTCGACAAGAACGAGAAAGAAATGCGGGCCGAAAGAATTCTGTTTCACCTATGCTGTTCGCACAAAGCTGGGTGGTATTTAACCCTTATACACGGAAAGAACACCTAATCTTTATCCCTCGTAGCAGAGCGACCCTAAAGATGTTACCATTTTCGCGTTGTTACATCCCTAAATTAAAAATTTTAAATTATATGCCTGTCTATAGACAACCCGACATACAAGTAAGCAAGTGATAATTATTCCTGTAATCGATAAGTTAGTAATTAAGATAATTGCACCCACTCCTGTACGTAGGCTAACAAAATAACATCATCCGTACGCGCTTAGCTACACATAAATTTATAATTCATATTTCACAATTATAGAGAGAGGAATGTAAACAATAATCGAAGTGCTTATGTTCACTGGCCATTGTTTTAATAATAATATTTCCAAACACGCTCGCGACGTGCAGCAGAGGGTGGTTCGGGGACACAACCTTGCAAGCGCATATACTGCGCCACGCGCCGATGCTACTTGGAAATCTCGATCTCGGAGATTCTTCCCTTGTCGATGCATGCAGAATCATTATTCCAAATTTATAAATATCTTATGTGCCATGTACTCGTTGATCACATGAGTAAAAATCAGCATTCGTGGAAAACCATCTCCACTCAACGGCCCCAATTAGCAATAGTATTTAAACCCCAAGACAACTCCTGAAGAGTGTCTATTGGTTCCAGTCTGTTACTCTGTTAGCATCGTCTCGTGACCGAATCACGGGGAGTTCTCTTGGGCGAAGTAAATAAAGTACTTCTCTGAGACGGTAGTCGTGTTTGAGTTAATAATACGAACTTAAGAGTGGATTCGATCTCTGCTATGGTTCGTGTATCGCTCTAATATTGAATAGTATCGCATCGATAATTGATAACGCAGCTGTCACTCTAGCCAAACAACTCTGCGAGAGGATCTTGCCGTTGTCCTCCCAATTATAGAGACACAAGTGACAAAAATTTTCTTTCTCATGCCCTTTCGGATTGAAAGGTAATGTTAATATTATTATTATTATTTTTGTATTCAACTATCGTTCTTTTATTTTAATAAATTATACTTGATTTTGAAGTTACTTCTTTTTCTATTTGGACAACACAACCCCCATAGGATTGTTAGCGGCAACGTTCCCAAAACTCTACCTCAAACTTCCCTTAGCCTATTTTAAAAATTACATCTACCTATCACTCGGGCCGTGACAGCTGATTTGGTGGCAGCGGTGGGATTTGTCACTTTTATTGTTCAAATATCAAAATTTTATTTTATATTTAACAATTTCGAGTTAGTGTTTAAATTCAAAATTTAAACAAAACCTCTTTTGAGGCGTTGGTATACTTCGCGTGCTCGCAAGCTCTGCCATCGTTAATAATTTCATCAAAACACCCTGAAATAACCTTGTGTGTACTTTTTGTAGCAAGATTGCACAAGTGAAGGGTTTAAAAGAAATAATTAAAGCGTAATTAAAAGTAAAAACTTTAAATACATTTTTTCCTAGTAACAATTATTATATTTTTGATTATCAAGATTTCCCAGGAATTTGTGCTTGAGTCTAACCTGGCTAATCTATAATCATCAAATATCCAATTTTGTTACATTTTCCAAATTCTAAACATATAATTGAATTCTGCAATTAAAAGGATTATTCAGGGATTTGTGCTTGAGTCTGCCTTGTCTAATCTAATATTGCAGAAATTCAAATTTGTTTTCCTTACCAAATTATTTGAATTTCAATTCGACTAAAATTAACCAAAGATTTGTGCTTGAGTCTGACTTGGTTAATGTAACGTTGTTGAAATCCAAATTCTATTATTCCCTTTTCTAAAAGCGAAATCAACAGAATGATTTTAGTTTCATGAGAAACGCTCAAAAAAAAATCTTATGTCTGATTATCTATCGAGTTTAATAGCTAAAAGATCACTCGGTATAAAAATTACAGTTTACTCAGATTACTTTGAAAATAAAGTTGGCGAATTCGTCTACAATCCAAATTTAAATATTAATTTAATTCAATCAAAAAGGTTGATATATTTCACCCCAATTGACCATTCAAAGATCAATATTTTCCTCAAAGATAAATTTTCGACAACTGGAGTTGTACACATTCCCATATTAGATAAAGACATAAAATTTAACACAATCACAACAAAATTGCCTCCAGAGATAACTGGAATAGTTGGAAAAACCTTTTTAAAAATTTTAAATCGACCCATCCCAGAGAGTTTAACCTAATTCCAAAAATGACTGAAGATCAAAATACTTCCCATTTCACGGGCGACGCAACTCGTACCCTCAGTTATGCTATGATGATATCTATGGCAGAATGTTTTGCGATTCAACAAGAAGTATTGAACATTCCTAAATACGGCGGGAAAAACATGCCGGTCAGAGATTTCATACAAGACATAATTAACGGGGAATCAAGTGTACCCCCGTCCTGTGAAAAGCAATTCCTAAAAGCAGTTTTATCTAAATTAACTGGGGTTGCAAGAGACAGTGTTCATGGCAAAACATTCGAGAATATGAGTGAACTCAGAAACATCTCAAACAACGATTTGCACCTCGAAAAACGTATTCATGGTATTTACACGAAATTTCAAGCATCCGAATGATGCGAGATGAAAGTGTCAGCGAATTCTTTGATAGATTGATGCTTTTAAAATCAGGAGCTCAAGCAGCTCTAGAGGATAAATATGAAGACGTTAAACAACTATTAGTTCCTCTCAACGATTGTGCTCTAGAAGCATTTAAACGCGGATTACTTGATAATATATCAGGATTAGTAGAAGCGCGAAATCCCGAAAACCTAGATTCAGCATTAAAAGTTGCTCTTGAATACGAAGCAAGACAACAAATAAATTCTCAAAACTCTTTCAACGATTATAGAGAATCAAGATTCTCTCAATCTAATTATACAGGAGCAAGAGACCGAAGCCCTAGTCCTCATGTGCGATTTTCAACCACCCCAAACAATCATCAAACATCAGAGACAAAACAAGTACAGCAGGAATAATTAAACGTCCTTACTCACCAGGACATAATTCGAATTCAAGTAATGTGCCTCCTTGGTGGCTTAATTTATATGCAGAATTTCAAAATGCTTCCAAACAGAATTACGGAAACTCAAGTTCAAATTATAATCGAAGTGGAACCAACACTCTACCACGATCCCAATCTCCGATTCCATCAAATATGGAAAATTTAAACTTCAATTCCGCTCGTCAGACCGACGCAACGACGAGTATGGAAAAACAAGAGCGTCAAACGAGGGTAAGAATTCTAATGAAACACGAAAAATCTTCCACACAAAACTCAGTCGAGAATCTCCAGTAGTAGAATTGTGTTCTACTGATTCTATAGAAATCACAGGAATCACCCCCGAAAGTATTTCCACTATAGGCACTATAATATTGGAAATGTAAATATTGCTATAAACATGAAAGTTATTAATTTTTTTTGAGACTTCGCTAATATCATGGATTTCAATCTTCAAGCGCTTCGATTATCGAGCGAATTTTAAGCTACGGAAAACTTCCAGCGAGGAATTTGTTCATTAATGTTCGAAGAAGTTTTCTGAAAAGTTTTAGCTCAATTAAATTAATGCTTAAAAAATTATTAATGTTTGAAAATCCAAGCGGCAATCTTGACGCTGCCCTAAACACGGCTATAACGAATGCGTTGCAGCGGACAGTATGAAGTTCACTTCGGATATATCAAATCTAATTGGTAGCGTCAAGATTGCCGCTTGGATTTTCAAACATTAATAGCTTTTTAACCATTAATCTAATTGAGATAAAACTTTCCAGAAAACTTCTTCGAAAATTAGTGAACAACTTTCTCGCTGGAAGTTTTCCGTATCTTAAAATTCGCTCGATAAACGAAGCGCTTGAAGGTCGAAATTCATGATCTTTGCAAAGTCGCAAAAAAAAAATTAACAACTTTTTTTTTTATGACAATATTTTCATTTTCCCTGCTTAGATGGTTTCAGAAGACTTAAATACATTATTTGGTATTGGTAAAAATAAAAAATTCTGAAAATTGGCTAAATTATCGCGAGTTGAAGTGAAAAAAGATTGGAATTTTTCGTTATCGAAAAATTCCACTTTTTACCAATTACTTCGAAAACTACAAAATCTACAAATTTTTTCAAGAGGAAAGAAAGATGCGCCTTGAAATTCTCTATAAGGATCGGTCATTAAAATTAAAATTCGAATGATTTTTAAAATTAACTTTCAGGACAATACTTCTCAGGCTGAATCCACGCGTATCCCCTTTTGGTCGCCGGCGGTTCAATTAAAGATTAACCAATCAAAAAAATGCATTAGATAGCCGACATTCCATGTGGCATCGCTGAGAGTGTGTGAGAATACAAGTTCAGATCGTATAATTTCCCCTCCGTTTATTTTTGTAGGAGGCTTTCTGACTCTTTCGTGCAACTTCACACTTAAACGAGATTCGTAAATTAATAAGCATCGTTTTCGTAGCAACCAAATTAGAAAACATTGCTTGACGAGTTAATTATCTCATTTAAAATGCATGCGTTGTTTGAATTCCGCAGAATCCTTCTAAATTCTAAGCTTTCCGCAGAATTCTCCTGAGTTCTTTAGAAATTACTTAAATATTTTTGATTTACACCCTGAACACTTTTGAATACATTGAATTATTTAGAATTTCAAGATTTTTAAATACTTGAATTAAATTCAAGACGTAAATACAAGACTTAAATTCTCAAACTTTGTGTAGAATTCTCTTCAAAACTTTTAAATTAATTTCAAGAGTTTTAATACTTTTCAAATTTATGAGAATACATATTGAATTATTTGAAATTTAAAAATGTTTCAATTCTCCAAATTCCTCTGAATTCTTTGAATTCTCCATCGCAACTTTCGAAATTCTTACCCAACAAGTCAGGTTAAGTCGACGATCTCGTTACCAGTGAATGAAGATGTACTCGTCTTTTGAATTCCGTAAAGTTGTCACGAATTCTGTGGAGTAACTTCCAATACTTCAGAATTAATTTAAAGAACTTTAAATACTTGTCAGGCTGCGGAAATACGTATTGAATTATTTGTAATTGACTGGCTCATAAATTCTACAAATTTCTCTGAATTCTTCAGCATTCTACTAAAACCATAGCACTATTTCTAATCCTTTCCAAATTTGAATTCTGCGGAATTCTCTTGAATTCCTTAGAATTCCTCTTAAAAGTTCTGAATTCATTTGAAGAAATTGTGAAAATTTTAAAGCAATATAAACAATCATTGAAATCTTTAGAATTTAAAAACATTTAAAGTCTTCCTTTCTAAAACCGAAAATAGGAAACTGGCTTTGATAGACATTTTTAACGTTCTTTCCCCAAGATTTTTAGGTAGTTTTTCAACTACAGAATCCAAACAAGCGCGTTCATTTTTTTTTACGAGAGAAGTTTGTGAGCTTTTAGAAAAGTGTTAGTTGATGAAAATTTACTATTCTGGTTTTTATGAGCGAAAATAAGGATCTAACTATGACAAACATTCTTAATCGTCTTTTTCCCAAATTTTTTGAGTAGTTTTTCGAGTGGAGAATCCAAACGAACGTGTTCCTTTCAGACAGGAGAAGTTTACGAGCTTTAAGAAAAGTTTTAATTGCATAAAATGAACTATTTTGGTTTTTATGAGCAAAAATAGAGAGGTAGCTTTGAGAGACATTATCAATTGCTTGCTTGCTCACAATTTTTTAAAGTACATTTTCGACTGGAGAATCCAATGAAGCGTGTTCTTTGTTGACGGGAGAAGTTTACGAGCTTTGAGAAAAGTGCGAATTGTAGAACACTTACTGTCTTGGTTGTCAAAACCGAAAATTAGGAGATAGGATTGACAGACATTATCAATCGTCTTTTTTCCAAGCTTCTTAAGTAGTTTTTCGACTGAAGAATCCAAAAAAGACAGCATGGTTTTGACGAGAGACTATCGAGACCGTGCCAAAGTTGATAAGTATACTTAAATTTAGAATTTTGTTTCTTTAATCGAAAATGCAGCGTTGGATTTGATAGACATGTTCAATCGTCTTTTTCCAAAGTACTTTAAGTATTTTTTCCGCTGAAGAGTTCAATAAAGACAGCATGGTTTTGACGAGAGACGCTCACGAGCTTAAAAAAAATTCCTAAGGATTTAAAATTTAAAATTTTCATATTTTTACTCGAAAATACGACACTGGATTTGACAGACATTATCAATCGTTTTTTTCCCAAGCTTTTTCAGTAGTTTTTCGTTTTCTGAATCCAAATCTGAGAGAATTATTTTGACAAGAGACGCTCACGAGATTAAAAGAAATTGCTAGTGACTAAAAATTTAGAATTTTGGTCTTTTTTTTTAATGAAAATGGAAAACTAACTTTCACAAACATTTTAAATCGTCTTTCTGCAAAATTTTTTAAGTCGTTTGTCGACTGCAGAATCCAAACGAGCATATTCTTTTATGACGTGAGAAGTTTACGAGCTGTTAAAAAAGTGTGAATTGTTTAAAATTTACTATTTTGTTATTCAAGAACGAAAATAAAGAATATGCTTTTACAGACATTATCATTTGTTCTTTTCCCAAGCTTTTTCTGTATTTTTTCGTCTTCTGAATCCAATAAAGAAAGAATGGTTTTGACGAGAGACGCTCACGAGCTTAAAAAAAATTGCTATAGATTAAGAATTTTTTTTTTACCGGAAATAGGAAATTAAATTTGAAAGAGGTTTTCAATCGTGTTGCTTCCAAGTTTTTTCAACTGTTTTCAACTGTCTTGCTCCCAAGTTTTTTAACTAATTTTTCGACTGGAGAATCCAAACGAGCGTGTTATTTTTTGACGGGAGAGGTTTATAAGCTTATTGTTTAAAATTTACTATTTTGGTTTTTATGAGCGAAAATAAGGAGGTAGCTTGGACAGACATTTACAATCTTCTTTTTCCCAAGCTTCTTCAGTAGTTTTACCTCTTCTGAATAGAATAAAGAGAGAATGGTTTTGGCGAAACAAGGTAGTTTGTTTTCGACGGCCCCTTTTACGAGTTTCTAAAATTAATGAAATGCTGGAATGTTATGACACTTTCTTTTATTTCCAGAAAATGTTTTGTTGCGGATTGCTTTGCCCAAGATGGCTTGGCAATCCAGTTTTATGATTATTGATGTTTTTTTTAGCTATTTATGAATTTTCTGAATTTAAATTCCGAATCACGATCTTTGAAGTTAAAATTAAAAGTGGATTTAGGGAAACAATCAAAAGACTGATTTAAGGGAAAAAGCCATGCGGCATAAAAAAACCCTAATTTATTCAAGCCACAGAGAATTTAAATGCACATCTGGTTCATGCACTTATTATTTTTGTGAATTTTTTTTAGAGTTTATTATTGAATGTATTGATATAAAAGTTATGGGGCTTAATAAATACAGTCTCGAAGTACAAAACATTTTTTTTTAATTTAAAAAAATTTTAATTAAATATTAAAAATATAGAAATTTAATAAAAGTTTTTTCGATCGGCGGGGGTGATTTCTTGGAAACTACTGAATCGATCCTTCTAAAATTTAAACCACATATTCTACACATTAATAGTTCTCCGACGTCCTATATCCGTGTTAAAATATTAATTTTTACTATTTTTTTTTGCCCGATAGCCACTGTCATACTGAATCTAAAACCATTTAACGGTTTTGTTTTAGACAAACCGTTATAAAATTATCACTCCCGCCAACAGCATACCTACTTTTTGAGGAGTTACTTTTGCCAGCCATTTTGTGTAAAAAAAAAAATATTAAAAATAATTTTAAACAAACTTTTTTTGTACTTCGAGTCTGTATTTATTAAGCCCAATCACTTTTATATCAATACATTCAATAATAAACTCTAAAAAAAATTCACAAAAATAATAAGTGCATGAACCAGAATGACCCCTTAAATGGTTCCATTTAATATCTGAAGAAGCCCAAAACAGTTTCATTCACCTAACCCTCTAGGTTCATACTCAAAATCAAACTAAGCACAAAAAAAATCCTTAAAATTACCCAAACTTTAAGGCCTAAAATTGTATTGTTTTAAATTGTACCATTTGTTATCAAAAGATTCTAAAGATGTAGAGAATTGAAACTTTTTTGAATATTATTGGACATAAAATGGAACCATTTGAAATAGTAAAATTTGAGGTTTCATGCTTTTTACAAAAAAAAATTTCGTTGTAAACGTCGCGAAGTTTAGTTTCATAAATTTCCGGTGAAAATAATTAGACTTTCACCCACTCAATTTTATACCATTAATTATTATTGCTTAATAAGTAATACAAATTTTCTAGGGCGCACAGTATTTGGACTTCCTCCGAAACATTCTTCCCGACTTGCTGGCTAATTTATCTGATGAAGTTATGGCAAACATCATTTATCAGCATGATGGTTGCCCTGCTCATCGTACCAGACATGTTGTGGCTCATCTAAATGAAATGTTCGGAAATCGTTGGATAGGTTACAAAACCCAAAATGGGCAGGTAGAACAGATTCAGTGGCCACCAAGGTAAGAAAAAAACTTGAATGTACCTAAATTATACCTTAAAATTTACATCTTAAACGCTCTCAATTAATATATGTTAAGGTATCGAAAAGTTTTACTTACAGATCGCCAGACCTTACACCCCTAGATTTTTTTCTTTGGGGTCACCTGAAGGCTGTTGTTTACGCGACACTGCTGCCACCAGATGAGGTTGAAGCAGAAAGGGCAGTGGTTGAGAGGTTTAGGGAAGCCTGCACCGCCTTGACTCCGGAGATGTTCCAAAGTGCGACCCAAGATCTCCGTCGACGCAGCGAATCTTGCTTGAATATCGGAGGGCGTCAATTCGAGCAAATCTTGAAGCATCCCGGTCGATGAATCCCCCCTCAATTAATGGCCTTAGTTGCCACTTGATTGCAAAATGAATCATTTAATTCAAACCGAACGCATCGGGACGTATGTGTATGACGCTAATGCCATGCCGGTTCGCTTTTCGACCTTTTCTTTGTATGTAGTGTATTATTTCATGTGCGTTTAAATTCTTTGTGGCTTGAATAAATCAGGGTTTTTTATGCCGTATGGCTTTTTCCCATAAAACAGTCTTTTGATTGTTTACCTAAATCCACTTTTAATATTAACTTCAAAGATCTTGATGCGGAATATAAATTCAGAAAATTCATAAATATCTAAAAAAAAAACATCGATAACCATAAAACTAGATTGCCAAGCCACCTTGGGCAGAGCAATCCGCACCAAACCATTTCTAAAAATAACAGAAAGTGTAATATCTTTTCAGCATTTCATTAATTTTAGAAACTCGTAAAAAGGCCCGTCGAAAACAAACTACCTTGTTTCGATTCCTCTGCTAAAGTTTTAAAAACGAAGATTGTAAATTTTAAATACTTTGTTTCAAGCTCGTAAGCGACTCTCGTCAAAACCATTCTCCCTTAATTGGATTCAGAAGAAGTAAAACTACTGGAGAAGCTTGGGAAAAAGGAGATTGAAAATGTCTGACCAAGCTACCTCCTTATTTTCGCTCATAAAAACCAAAATAGTAAATTTTAAACAATTCACACTCTTCTAAAAGCTCATGAACCTCTCCCGTCAAAAAAGAGAGAATGGTTTGACGAGAGACGCTCAGGAGCTTAAAAAAATTTGCTAAGCATTTAAAATAAAAAAATTTTTTTTTTTTACCCAAAGTAGGAAACTAAATTTGACAGACGTTTTCAATCGTCTTTCTCACAAGTTTGGATTCTCCAGTCGAAAAACTAGTTTCAAAACTTGGGAGCAAGACTATTGAAAACGTCTGTCTTTAGTTTCCTATTTTCGGTAAAAAAAAACCAAAATTGTAAATTTTAAATCCTTAGCAATTTTTTTACGGTCTTTAGCGTCTCTCGTTAATATCATTCTCTCTGAATTGGATTCAGAAGAAGTAAAACTATTGAAAAAGCTTGGTAAAAGAGACAATTGATAATGTCTGTCAAAGCTAGCTCCTTATTTTCGCTCATAAAAACCAAAATAGTACATTTTAAACAATTCAAACTTTTCTTAAAGCTCGTAAACTTCGCCCGTTAGTAAAGAACACGCTCGTTCGGATTCTTCAGACGAAAAACTACTGAAAAAACATGTGAGAAAGACGATTGAAAACGTCTGTCAAATTGAGTTTCCTACTTTCGTTAAAAAAAAACAAAATTTTAAATTTTAAATCCTTAACAATTTTTTTTAAGCTCGTGAGCTTCTCTCGTCAAACCATTCTCTCTTTATTGGATTTAGAAGACGAAAAAATACAGAAAAAGCTTGGGAAAAAGCCAACTAATAATGTCTGTCAAAGCATGTTTTTTATTTTCGTTCATGAAAAACAAAATAGTAAATTATAAACCGTTATAAAGTTATCACTCCCGCCAACAGCATACCTACTTTTTAAGGAGTTACGTTTGCCAAACACTTTTGTGTAAAAAAAAAATGTTTAAAATAATTTTAAAAAAATTTTTTTTGTACTTCGAGACTGTATTTATTAAGCCCAATAACTTTTATACCAATAAGGTAAACCGACCATTACTGGGACAACGTAAAATGTGTGCCTAATACTGGGACAATAATAAATATTGTTGAGTATCTTTTATATTCTAACATAAATCATAAAAGTAAAAAT
>JAUESH010000043.1:17585483-17600904 GCA_032275165.1 Synergus magnus | reverse complement strand
AGGGGTTCGCTATTTCGAATATCACTGATGATTCTTAATAGAATTTAATATCAAAACAAGATGTTCGCAGCAACAAAATCCAAAATCTTAAACTATATGTCATATGACGAAGCATTCTAGGGGTAGATTTTCTAAATTATGGTACTCTAGGGGGTACGTGTTTTTACAACTTACGCTAATATTGTAATACAGCATCAATTAGAACAATTTTTAGTAAAAACAATAAAGAAAAAACAATATTACCTCTTAAAACATTAAAAGACTCAAAAATATAGAAGGGGTCATTTCAACCCCTAAATATGAACGTTTGCCCAAAAAATTATTTTATTTTTTCATAGTCTGGGATCCTTTTTTCACCTGCAAAGTTACAAAAAAATCGGCGTCGGACACCAACCTAACCCCCCTTGTAAGTCTAATGCTCTGGTAAGTTAAATAATTCATGTAAGGAGCTTAATAGCAAATAAGAGGTGCTTACACTTTCAATTACAAAATTTGTTATTCTCAATATTATGGATAAATTAAAATTATAAAATTGTCGAATAATCACGGTGCTTCTTTCTTTCATAGAAAACAGTTATGCGGTCGTATGCACGTACAAAAAGTGAAGTCAAGGAAGCAGTTCGTTCAATTTTACCAGAAATAATAACAAAACACGTGCAGTTGCAGTATTCCGGAAAGGGGAAAAAAGTGAAGGGCCCGTCGAAGAAGAATTTCAGTGCTAAAAACACGTACGCATGTATGAGAGGTAGTTTTAACTTTTTAAACTTATATATAAAGATTTTTCAATTTCAAGCACTTGAAATTACAAATTAATCAATTTTTCATTATTTCTATTTCAAATTAATCAATTTAACAAAATTATTTTAACAAGTCAATTTAACAGGTCAACCTGTTAAGGGCATGTGAAAGTTTACCATAAGAGCAATTTAGTTTAGATGGGTTTTTTCCACAATTTTTAATTTTTCAAAAAAATGATAGTGTCGAGACAAAAAGGAAATTAACACTGATGTCTCGGCGCTATCATTTTTTTGAAAAATTAAAAATTGTGGAAAAAAAACCCATCTAAACTAAATTGCTCTTATGGTAAACTTTCACATGCCCTTAATCAATAAAATTGACTAATTTTCAGTTTTAAATGCTTGGTGTTGAAATTATGCAAGGTTCTAAGTCTAAAATTAAAAATTGTTGTATTTTCTATTACTATTATTCGAAAGTGTATATTTCTTTTTAACCCCTTAAAAATATTTTAAGTGTCTAATTTTAACAGTTACATTTTTCATTTATCAAATTTATTTTTGGGAAAAATTATGAACATGAAATGAGTTATGTTTTAACAATTAAATATTTTTATTTACAGATGTTATTCAGGGCTTACTAGGCGACAGAGCGACCGAGAAGGACATTTTTGCTCAAACAAGCAGATGGCTCACAGGAGCCTCGGACAGAGAGGGTGGTCGCCAAATGAGACTTGCTATAATCCCTATAGTTGAATCAGTTGAATAAAATCAAGCATGCAGTAAACTGACTATCAACGTCGTTTTTCCGTCTTCCATTAACACACACTTCCTCTTAATTTCTTTCAGACTTATACTTGTTGAAAGTTATTCCTCAGTGGATGGCATCTTTCTTACTTTGACAACTCTTATTTCTTCTGTTTTAATTGGTTCTTTAAAAAAGTTTTAAATATTTTTTATATAGAGGCCACAGGCGAAGAAATCATTTATATCTGAGGACTCAGTACGAGAATAAATCGCGTTGACCAGAAAAAACTCGCCACTTACCAATTGCACAACATTGTTTGGTGACGTCGTACCAATTTCAGACTGCTTTACTGTGACAGTTGAATACGAAACCATCGACCTTGTTAAGCTTTTTTCGCTTCGTACAAAATTACATATGAGAGGATAGTATGTCATTGATTCACTACCTGATGCTTCTACTTCGGATGTTCTTCTAAAGACTTGAGCCACTATGTTTCTTGGCGTGCGGACCATCAGTTTTATTTTTCCTAATCGATTTTCAAAGTCAAAGGTTGAGTAGTCCGATAGAGGTCCTTGCATGTACTCGACATCTTGGGTAACGTGAATTAAATTATGAATATTCATAACTTGTGATGTACTACCATAAAACTGTGGCATTTCTGAAAAAAATCTTCTAAGTTATGCATCTGCTTCCTTCACTCGCTCAACAGCTAATTGTCGATTGAAAAGGATTCGACAGCTAACGTATAGCAACAAAAAGTATTTGTACATTTCACGTGACAGGACACGTCGAAAAATAAGCACATCAGCATATAATAAAATGTACCTGTACTGAGTCGCCTTCCAGTTAGCTATACCGTCTAAAGGAAATGATTTCCTTTGAAATTCACTTGGCACTGAATGTGATAGTGCATCTAATATTTCAGACAAAAGATTTCGACAGTCCCGACTGATCTTATATTGCCGTTTTCCACTGAGCAATTTATCGAGAATAAACTTCATTGCATCTTCAGGGAGAAGATGCATTCTATCCAGTAGCACTCCTCTAACTGGATCAAAGTTGGGAATAAGAAGAAGTGGCGACGTTTCCCCTGGATGATGATGTTCTTTTTGACTCTGATTTTCAAAAGATTCTTTTGTACGCAGTGGACAATTTGTTTCTGGATACACTCTTCCTTTTCTTTTTGGATTATTCTTGGATCTGCTTACTGTCAGTCCTACAATTTCGCATCTTTTGCATGCATAAAATCCTGTATGTCCTTTGACGCACTTAAGATACGCACATGCTGGTGTATCACAAACGAAGGCGTTTAAATTAAAATTAAACCTTTTTCCGCCAATGATTACTCCATTCTCAATTAGATCTGCACATTCGTTCACAAAATCATGTAGTGTTGAGTTTTTAGTTTGTCTAAGGAACATACGCACAGAGAACTACTCGTACAACTGTTTAGGAATTAAAACTTTATTAAATGCACAGCAAATAACATCGAATACAAGCTCAGCCACACTTTCTTCCTACGTGTCCGTCCAGCCATTCGACAACAATAAACCATTCTGTTTCGCTTCTCCTTCGCAGTTACATCCTTCTTCGCAGCGCCCTCTCTCGTTACAATTCGAAATAAATTCAAATATTAGTTTTCTACACTCGCATTTCCGACATCCTCCCACCTTGAGCCTGTGGCTCAACTATTCTCTTAATTTTGGAAAAAACGTGGTTTCTTAACAAGTCGGCCACTACGGGTTTTATATTCTGCTTCTTGTGAGCTCTCAACCTGACAATTTTCCGAGCTTACAACAGGCTCACTCGCACTTTTATTATAAATTTTATCTCGCATATCTTTAGCTTCGATTTCGCTAGAATAACTTAGCTCTAATGGGTAAACACGCTGTACAGGACGCTTAAAAATTCCATTTTTTGTCCTCAAATAGACAACGCGTTCTGCACCATCTTTTCCTGCCATTAATTTCTCAATACGTGCTAAAGGTCAATCAATTCGCTTATGGTTATCATCTTCTATCAATACAACATCTCCGATTTCGAGTTTACGAATCTCTTTAGAATTGAATTTGGATATTAATTGGCCTAAATATTCTTTACGGAATCTGTTCCTTAAATGTTCCATGTTCTCTTGTTTACGTTGGTATCTAGATTTAAGATCAATTTTATTAATTATGTCCAGATCAGGCATTTCACTTAGTCTGAGATCATGTAAGAACATTGCAGGAGTCAGTGGCTTAAGATCGCTCGGTTCCTCCGATACATAGGTTAGAGGTCGTGAATTTAAAGTTAGTTCGCAGTCGCATAACACAGTGTACATCTCTTCGTAAGTGAGACACGCTTTTCCTAAGACTTTGCGAAGAATAACTTTCATCATGCCAATCAAACGCTCCCACCAACCTCCCCACCATGAAGCAGTAGGTGGATTGAACCGCCAATCTATTTTCCTAGCCTGACTATACTTAGCGACGGTTTCCCAGTTTAATCTTTCAAAAGCAGCATCGGCACCGACAAAATTGGTTCCGTTATCACTGTAAATAACAGCCGGTCTACCACGGCGTCCGATAAATCTACGGAAACTCGCTAAAAAATCATTCGTCGACAGAGAGGTCACCAATTCTAAGTAAACTGCTCTGTAAATGGCACACGTATACAGGCAAATCCAAGCTTTCTTCTGACCACGCAAGTAAACTGGACCTGCAAAATCAACGCCGATTACTTCAAATACAGCCGCATGCTTGACACGATGAATGGGCAAAGGCGCTGGATGTACCTGCATAGGCTTCGAATTATACCTGTTACAAATTACACATTTCTTTATAATAGAACGCACCGCTTTACGCGTAGACAAAATGCAGAATTTTTCGCGTAGTTGACACATAACTGTCTGCACTCCTGCATGGCACATGGTTTCGTGAGTCTCTCTTATAAGTAACTTAACTGCTTGATCGTTCGAATCAAGTAAAATCGGACATAGAAAACCAAAACTATCATCGCGTTCTACAATTTTAGTCTTGAGACGAATTAAACCATCAGAATGTACGAAAGTCGATAAAGTAGCTAATTTTCCTTTATTCTCGTGAGAAAACATCTTATTCTGTAATACCTTCAAAAATTGTATTTCAGCATCATAAATCTCTTTAAACGTTAGTTTTTTCCCTTTAGTCAATTCACCGTTCAGTTTGTAATTCTTAAATTTCGACATTATCGCAAAAAATCTAATCATTTTATTATACGAAGAAAATCTGTCCGCAATTTCAAAATTCATATGGTCGCTTGTATTCAACATAGCTATTTGAGCCGACCTCCGCATTTCTACGCCAACCTCACCTTCATCAACTTCTTCTTTTAAACAGGGCCAATCGGCCTCCTCGCGTCGCAGCTAGTCGGGTCCCTCCCACCATCGCGATTCTAACAGCTGTTTTGCCTGACATCCACGTGATGGCAAATCAGCAGGATTTAATTCACCCGGAACGTGCTTCCACGTTCCCAACGAGGTGATGAGCCTGATTTCCTTTACTCTATTCCATACAAATACGGCCCACTGTATATCTCGCTTAATACACGCCAAAACAGTTGTCGAGTCCGACCAGTAAAACACGGGAACTTCTGTATAATTGAGGGTATCTATGATTTCTTTAGTCTGTCGAGCACCTATGGACGCAGCCAACAATTCTAGACGCGGGATCGACGTACCTTCTGGGGAAACACGAGATTTCGCACCAAGAAAAACCAAATTTACTTTCCCTTCACCCTCCACGCGCAAAAAAGTCACAGCAGCATACGCTGATTTGCTGGCATCACAAAAAGTATGAATAGAGAATTCACCTGTGCCAAACTTTCTTGCGATTTCATTTTTTTCTGAATACGGTAACTGTTCTTTCCAAAGTAAAAAGGTTCTTTGCGTTTCTTTATCTACGGGACTATCCCAATCAATTTTTTGCTTCCACAGACCTTTTAACAACAATTTAGGCAACAGAGTCACGGGCGAAGTAAAACCGATCGGATCAAAGACTTTATGCGCAGCCGATAAGATCGAACGCTTAGTGACTTCCACGTCACACTCATCTTTCCATAAAGCCGGATTTACCGCAATTGTATCACGCGCTTTGTTAAACAACAATCCAAGGACTAACGTTGTTTCTTTATCCGTTGCATCGCGCGTGTATTCCCAGCCTCTCAAATCAAAACTGCCAAGCGCCATCATCTCTTTCGCTGACTCTATGAACTCCTTTAATTTTTCTTCCGATTCTACACTGGTTACACAATTATCCACATAAAAGGACTTCGATAACTTTTCAATAACCTCACGAGACCATAACCCTTTCCCGTCAGTCGCAGCTTGCAAGAGATTTGAAAAATGCAATTTCAAAACGGCACCCAATAAAAACGGACTACACTTAAGACCGAAAACTACACGTTTATGCCTAAAAACTTTAAACTGTTCGTCAACAACCCACAAGAATCTCAAATAATCGCGATCTTTAGGATTTATTCCAATCTGTAAAAATGCCTTGCGAATGTCAGCCACAACAGCTAGCTCATGCTCCCGAAATCTTAGTAACGTTGGAGGTATCAACTCGATTAAATTCGGCCCTTTTTCAAGACATTGATTTAGGGAGGGAAAACCCGTTATACTTGCTGACGCATCAAACACCGGTCTTATTTTTGTTGTACTCTCTACTTTGACAACTGGGCGATGAGGCAAGTAATGACACACGGAGTTCGCTTCTTCTACTACTGGCTCAATAATACTTTCGTTCTGCCATTCTTTGAATACTTCACCGTACTGAAAAAACAGATCATCTCGCTTCAATTTCTCTACAGTCTTATTCAATCTACTTTTAGATAACTCTACTTTAGATAACTGAGAAATAGGCGCGTGATCATTTACCCAAGGCAAATCTACCGAATATCTTTTATCCTTAGTATATACTACCGTTTTCAAAAAATTATCTTCAACGATCTGTTCTTTTACTGATTGATTTGCCTTTTCAGTCGGATCCTTGATACCTAAGACGTCGAGATTCCACAAGTCTGAAATTTTTGCAGTATTAACAAACATAGACAGAGCAACTGTCGCTGTATCTTTTCGCTCGACCTCGGGATTTCTTCCCATGAGAGTCCAACCTAACTTAGTTTCAAACGCTGTAAGACCGTTGCTTAACTCGAATTTTTTACCTGTCAACAGCTTTCCAGCAACATCAGCTCCTATTAATACATCGATAGTATTATCGTGATTTCCGCGTTCGAGCTCTAGATGAGACAGTTAAATATTATTTCTTTTTAATTCGTCTATAAACTCGCTTTTCCTTACACTCGGAATATTTTCGCAAATGATACGCTGATCCATAGCCTCGAAATTGCATGCGTATTGTTTATCACGACTTCTCATCCGAATCAAAAAAACATTATGTCGCTGACTCTACGTATTCAACCCGCCGAACAATGAATGTGTCACTTCTTTAGTCGCGGTAGGAGTATAACTTAAAAACTTTGCTACGTCGCTGCGAATGTACGACCTGTGCGAACCACTATCAAAGACAACCCTAGCATCCTTTTCTCTTAAATCGGAATATAGCACGATGCGCATCGTTTGCATATATACGTCGGGCGAGTGAGAAAAACTAGCAAGATTTTGCTCTTTATTCGTATTTATCGAATCGCCGACGTCACTTAACCTTCTTACGTCTGCGTTACGTGAATTATCCCGACAAACAAGAGCCGAATGCTGTTTACCGCATTTCGAACATTTCAACTTAACTCTACACTTTCGCGCAGTGTGACCAACTTTTAAACACTTAAAACAGCAATTATTTTCACGAACCAAACTAGATATCACATCACTTGGAAAAGACTTTGCTTTCTCGCAAGTCGCGTTCTCGTGATTATTATCACAAAAAATGCACTTCTTACGCTTTTCTTCGTTCGTCAGGAGAACGCTGCCTGTTGCTATCTCTGCTACTGCTGACACCTTGCTTTTCCATTCTTCTTTTGTCGTCGTCTTCTTCTTCCCAGATTCGGCGTGAATCGCAAAACCATGCATGGCCATATTTATTCTTTCCTCGTTTTCCACTTCGATTCTCAGAAAATTGAGAAGCCTCGCTAGTCGGTCTGTCGCTTCCTCTCCTGCTTCCTCTCCTCTCGCTTCACTGCTACGTTCTCAACATTTCTTCTGGCAGCGAAGATTCCACGAGTGGGTATAGCATCGTTGCACAATTGTCCGTTGTGACGCCGAGCGTCTCCAAGGCACGAATATGAGCCGAAAGCTTGTCGTAAATGCACGACACACCAACTTTCTTGCCTTGATTGGTCGCGTTTTGTAAAACTAGCGAAAGCAACTCTCGGGTATAAAATTCAATCAGCAAGTCCTCCCGACCGAAACGGCTCTTCAAACTGTCGAACGCTTTGCTGTAATTTTCTGCCGTTGTCGGATAGCCACTCACGATGCTTTCTGCTGTAGATCCAGGTTCCATAGATTGCTTCAAATATTCTAGCTTATCTTCGTTTGCGATGGCTTTGTCTTCGTGTATTTTCCGAAAGTGTGACCAAAACTGGAGCCACTTACTCACACTACCACCAAATTTCGAAATTTCCAGTGTCGGGCGTTTGAACGGTTTGTCACATTTTGGGACACCTTGTACCACTTGCGCCGGCGGAACCAGTTCTGTATTATTTCCCGGCAACAAATCGAGCAATTTTGACTTAGCTTGTAAAAACTTGAGCTTGTACTCTTCATGTCCTTCTATTTCGGCCGCTATTGCAGCCTCAGTCGCCTCGGATTCCAAACTTAACTCGATGCACTTATTATTTGCACTTTCGAGCTCAAAATATCGCGACTCTAGTAACTGAAAGGCAACTTGACGATCGACCCACGAAACATTTGCATTCCCGCACTTCTCCAAAAAACTGTTCAAACACTTGGTGAAGACTTGGCCTTACACCGTTCGAGCCTTCTTTGCGGTATCCATCTTTGTAGACCACACCCAGTCGCACAACTGCTTTCGTAGTTCCTTACTTCCAGAAATGTCCTGTCACGGTCGCCAGATGTTGAGTATTTAGATTGTCTAAGGAACATATGCACAGAGAACTACTCGTACAACTGTTTAGGAATTAAAACTTTATTAAATGCACAGCAAATAACATCGAATACAAGCTCAGCCACACTTTCTTCCTACGTGCCCGTCCAGCCATTCGACAACAATAAACCATTCTTTTTCGCTTCTCCTTCGCAGTTACATCCTTCTTCGCAGCGCCCTCTCGCGTTACAATTCGAAATAAATTCAAATATTAGTTTTCTACACTCGCATTTCCGACATGTAGAAACTCATTGGGACTAGCAGGCTTGGATCTTCCAGCATATAGAGCAACTTCGAAAGGCTTGCAATAAAAATCTTTGTGCAAAATTTACATTAAGATTGGCATCATCTCAAGGTCAGATTTTTTAAACAGAGGAAAACTGTCAATATTGACCATTGTTTCGATTGTGTCCTCATCAAAACCAGAATTCAAAATCCGCGATTCTAAACCTGACTTTATCCCACAATACAGATATTCGCCAAATTTTCCTTGTTTTCCTGATTCCATTTCCGTGATTCGGCCTTCTGTTCTTTTTGTGCTTAATAAAGTTTCTGTACTTTTAGGGAGTTCCGAATGTCCCACAGAACGTAAAATTACCAACAATTCATTTATAACAGTGTGGGGAAGATAATTGATATTATTCGTTGCCCATTCAGTGAGCTTCTTGCGTAAGCATGAAAAATCCACGGGATAATTGGTTGCTTCATTATTTTCACTTTCGTAAGATTCTGTTGTTGAGAATGATGATCTTCCCTCTTGATTGAACAACGTAGAACTTTCGCTTCTGCACTCTTCGTTTATTAAATGTTGAGAAGGATTTAGATTTTCAAACTTTTCAGATAATCTGAAAATCAAAAATATCAAGAATTCATTACTAATATCAAAATATTGATGGTTTATGAGTGGTTTTATGAGATTTCAAAAGGTTTAATAAACTTTCAAAATTAAAGAAATTAAAAGATTTGAAAATGAAAGAATTTAAAATTAAGTAATATCAAAAGATTCTTAAAAAATTCAATGGATTTAAAACAGAGCTGGGAGATCGCGAAACCCGAAGACATATCTCTTGGCCATAAAAAAAGTTATTATTTAGTAAACATAACCTAAAAATTCCAATTTGACGTATGATTTTTATCCAAACTTTTACAATAGCCAATCTATGAAAATGTATACTTACTTTGCATCTTGAAGCCTCGCACATTTTAAGTCGTGCCTATCAACATTCTGGGTTTTCTCTAGGTTTTCAATATCGAAGACACTTGTATTTGAAGATACAGAAAATTCGCTTTCACTCTTCGTATTCAATATTTTAGTATTTCGTTTTAAAGAACGGTATTTTTTTGTACGATGGTACGTCGATTTTCTCTACATACTGCGAAAAGTACCTCTCAAGTAAAATACAAAAGTTGAGCCGAATTATATTAATGAGAGCAGCAGTAAGGTTGCTTGTATACTGCTCGTATAATTGATTGTTACAATACTGGTCAATAAACCGTAGTATTGCACCGACCATCGGGCCAACTCTCAGCTAGAGTTGAGCCGACCATAATCTCTTTTTTAATTTCAAACAAATTGCCAGAGTTCATCAGACCATCGACCTTACATTAGCCCAAACTTGGGCCGATTGTTGGGTACAGTAGGTTTGCTTGTTTTTGCCAGTATAACACCGACAATCGAGCCAAACTTCGGCCAGAGTTGAACCAACCAAACTGGTTTTGTCATCCTTAATCAAATTGCCGGAGTTCATCAGACCATCGGCCGTACATTAACCCAAGGTTGGGCCGATTGTCGGGTGCAATAGGTTTGCTTGTTTTTGCCAGTATAACACCGACAATCGGGCCAAACTTCGTCCAGAGTTGAACCAACCAAACTGGTTTTGTCATCTTAAATCAAATTGCCAGAGTTCATCAGACCATCGGCCGTACATTAGCCCAAAGTTGGGCCGATTGTCGGGTGCAGTAGGTTTGCTTGTTTTTGCCAGTATAACACCGACAATCGGGCCAACCTTCGGCCAGAGTTGAACCAACCAAACTGGTTTTGTCATCTTAAATTAAATTGCCAGAGTTCATCAGACCATCGGCCGTACATTAGCTCAAAGTTGGGCCGATTGTCGGGTGCAGTAGGTTTGCTTGTTTTTGCCAGTATAACACCGACAATTGGGCCAACCTTCGGCCAGAGTTGAACCAACCAAACTGGCTTTGTCATCTTAAATCAAATTGCCAGAGTTCATCAGACCATCGGCCGTACAATAGCCCAAAGTTGGGCCGATTGTCGGATACAGTAGGTTTGCTTGTTTTTGCCAGTATCACTCCGACATTCGGGCCAACCTTCGGCCACAGTTGGGCCGAAAGTCGATCTTTATCCGGCTACCAGTGTCGTTAGCCAATGTTGACCTGATATTGGTTATTCGGAATCCCCAAAGATGGTCCAACTTTGGTTACCAAACTTTGGCTGGCAAAGTAGGGAATGTTGACATTAAAATAGTTTTTATTGATTTTGGATTACAAGAAAATGTCTAAAAGTGATATATTGCTCTTTATTTGACAATAAAATTAATTTTCCGTATATAAATTATCAGAAAAAATAGGTCGAAGCAAGTGGATTTGTACCTACATACCAAAAAATTATTCAAAAATTTTTACCCTACCTAAATGACCTTGAAATTTCAAAATATCGAGAGAAAAATCGACTTCTTCGCTATTTTCTTAAAGTTACGACAATTTGCTCGACTATTTGACCATTAAATCTCTGATATACGTTAAGAAGAATGTATTTCCAATATCTTACATCGCTCGCTAAAGAGCAATATATCACTTTTAGACATTTTCTTGTAATCCAAAATCAACTAAAATGATTTTAATATCGACATTCTTCATATAATATTGGTGTAAGATATTGGAAATACATTCTTCTTAACGTATATCAGATTTCATGGTCAAATAGTCGAGAAAATTGTCGTAACTTTAAGAAAATAGCGAAAAAGACGATTTTTTTTCGATATTTTGAAATTTCAAGGTCATTTAGGTAGGGCAAAAAATTTTTGAATAATTTTTTGCTATGTAGGTACAAATCCACTTGCTTCGAACTATTTTTTCTGATTATTTATATACCGAAAATTAATTTTATTGTCAAATAAAGAGCAATATATCACTTTTAGACATTTTCTTGTAATCCAAAGTCAATAAAAACTATTTTAATGTCAACATTCCTTACATATTGTAAATGTGCGAGTGGACAGAAAAAAGCCGCCATTTGTATTTATCTGTCACTTTCTTCCCTAGGGTAGAAAACTCCACTTTCGACCCGCTCCACAGGTATCGAAAGTCGAATTTTCGATTGAGGTATGATAACAAATATTTATTGTCAAGTAGCGGGCTTCCCCGGAATTGTCGTCAAGTGAAAATGTGAGATTACGTATCATTCGAAGCGTCTGATTATGCGTTCGTTGAATATAGTTGGAGAATTGTCCCAGAGTGATTATTAAAGGTCAACGACTATTGTAAGTATCCGACTTATGTCAAGTGTATCTGAAAGCGTCATTGTTTAAGGGTCTGCCAAAGGATACCACCCCAGCTCATTTTACCATATTGCTAGCCAGGAAATAAACTCGTTAAATTCTATTTGTTTGTTGAATTTTTACTAGTTTCATAAAATTAGTTGGCGACCGTCAAATCTGTTATTTTATTTAGAGTTTTGTTTAACTTGAGCCTTTGCAGCCTCCGACCCGGGCCGCGCCAAGGGGGGAAAATAAGTTCCTTTTCAATGATAAAGATAAAGAATTAAATTTTAAAAACTATGTAAATCCACTATAACTGACCAAAAGTGTCGAAAATTGACGTTTTTCTTAATTTAAACCCTCCCTATAATCTGCGAAAGCAATATTAAAAATCTGGTAAAATTACACGTTTTCCAACAAAATATAAGCTTCAAAATGAGACAAAGAAACTTTAAAAATCTTTATTTTTCAGTGAGTTATGACCAACGATACTATATATACATATGTTTTTTTATAAATATGAGAAATTCAAGATTTTTTAGCTTTTGTCTGCTTTTTTTTCTGTAACTTACTTTCTGACAACTTTCTGCTATGAAGGTGTGCACGTGAGGTGATAATTAATTATTTTATAATAATAATAATAATACTTTATAATATAATAATAATAATTTATAATTTATAATATAATAATAATAATTTATTTATTAACTTAAATAAAACATTATCACATCACGTGCAAACCTTCATAGCAGAAAGTTGTCAGAAAAGTAAGTTACAGAAAAAAAGCAGACAAAAGCTAAAAAATCTTGAATTTCTCATATTTCTAAAAAAACATGTGTATATATAGTATCGTTGGTCATAACTCACTGAAAAATAAAGATTCTTGAAGTTTCTTTGTCTCATTTTGAAGCTTATATTTTTCTGGAAAACGTGTGGTTTTACCAGATTTTTAATACTGCTTTCACAGATATTACGGGGGGTTTAAGTTAAGAAAAACGTAAATTTTCGACACTTTTGGTCAGTTATAGTGGAATTATATAGTTTTTAAAATTTAATTCTTTATCTCTATCATGCAAGATATATTGGCAATAGTATAGACTACAAATTCTAGTAGGCTAGAACCATCCAAATTTAGAAATGGATCAGCTATAAAATAAATTTTGCGCTGTTTGCTGTTTAAAACTTGAATATGCTTGCGATAGCTGAATAATTTTTTTATCGGACTCAAATTTTCAGGATAAATTACTTGTAGCATATAAAAACTTTTAGGCCCCGTGTGTTTTTGAAATTCAAAAAAATTTTTTTTTCGGCCCACCCTACTGTAGAATCGAATCGTCTTAAACCTTCCATAAGAATTCCTAAAAAACATAATCATTAAATATTTCAAAAAATGTATTTGAAATCTTTCTTATAGTTGTAAATTTTTGTATACAAAAATCAACTCTAACCTCCGAATAGTCAAATAGCCACCCAAACCGCCTCGTGAAGCTGGCAAGCGAATCGTTCGAGTTCGTGCATTTTCTGCATTACACGAAGCACGCAACTTTTATCGTGTAATACAGCCTTCTCACCGACACGCTACGTTTCCATGTATTGCTCTGAGCTCGATACAAAGCGAGTACCAGTGGTGTTTCAAGTGCGACTTCAGACTTCAAATTTCAACGGCTCCAGCTATCATATTTGCAGCAGCGGTTCTCAAAGAGGTATTGTGAAAATTGTAAAGAGAATACGGTTTACGCTACACTAGGCTATCGTATTCTCTCTTTTAAAATAATTAAGGTATACGCTGAACCACGCTGCATTACATTTTGTGTCTTGATCTCATTATATTACATTGTATATTATGTTGTATTATTGTTTCTCAGTGATCGCTGGTCCAGGCTACTGACATATTTTAACTTGTATTTACTGACTTCTTAGTGCACGCTCCATCAGGCTGCTGGGTGTCAGCTATCACTATTTGTTTTCTAAGTCCTCAGTGCACGCTGTACCAGGCTGCTGAAACTTAGAAATTATTGTATTTTTAACACTCTATGCGCGAAACTCTATTTCGCATACGCTTGGTCAAAAAAGCGTATACTAAATCAAGCTTCGCACACGTCGTGTCAAAATATACGGTTCGATACATGTGCGAGAATGTGATTTCAGCCTTGTATGACTTTTTTACACTCGCTTCGCTCGTGCGCAAACATTCACACAAGGCTAAAATCACATTTGCGCACTAGTATCGAAATGTACTATTATCGTCGGTTATGCCTATTGCTGCCGGTCGATCTTCCAATATTATGTGATCATCGTTTTTCACTTTGTAAAACTAACCTCTGTGTACGCTGTACCAGGTTACAGTGTTAGCTAAATACTTCATAATTCATGGCTACTCTTTAAGTTGTTTATTCGAACTTGTAATATTTCACATTTTGAATACTTCGATTATACTCATGTAAATTATGTTTTGAAAGATTAATTCTTTTATCTTGGAATTGGTTATGTTTCGAGCACTTCGATTTATTTAACTTGTCACGCTAATTCAAGGGCGAATCCAGAAAATGAATTTGGGGGGGGGGGGGCGATTCGAAAAGTTATGAAGGTGCCAATTTGTAATAGTTGTGTGCATGGTCAAAAACATGAGTTAAACTTGCAATTCAAGAACCTTGGGGGGGGGGCGATCGCCCCTATCGCCCCACACTGGATCCGCGCCTGCGCTAATTGTATTTCGAGAAGGACAATTTCTTCGATATTCTAAAAATTGTAATTTTTGCATACTTTGAATAATCTGATTATTTGAGGTTCACAATTCATGCGGTCGCGAGTACATATTTAATTTTGCATTATATCGAGTCTGATGATATATTTAAACTTGCATTATATCGATTCAATCCGTGGCCGTATGCTTGTGAAGTTTCTAATTGTTTTTTTAAAATTAAAGTTCTGATTTGTTATTGTTAATCCCGTGAACATTACTTACCCCCCTAAAGTTCGAATCTAATAACAATTTCACTTTGATTTTCTTAAATAATATTTGCTTTGATAAAATATTCAAATATTAAACATTAAAGTTAAAATATAAAATAAAGACCGAAATTGTTACAAGACTTCATAAAATAGTATATTGTGTATTAAGGGCGCCATGGAGGTGATTCCCGTCCACATGTGAGGCTAGAATGAGGCTCAGGCACAGATGCCGAGACAACGGACCGCGATGCCGAGTCGAGCTACCCGAAGACGAGGCATCGCCAGGCTCCGTCAACTCCTGTAGTAGAACACTAAATAGACGGGTATGTTCATTCGCCATTTCTGGTCCATGGAGTAGAGGAAGTATATATACAACGTGTGTATTAAACGTGGGAATTGAAGCTCTATTGT
>JAUESH010000043.1:17545741-17571282 GCA_032275165.1 Synergus magnus | reverse complement strand
TGCGACTATCTAACCCGATCTGATTTCCGCGCATGCGCAATTAGAAGTTCCCCTCCTTTCATCCCAAAGTTTCATGGTTTCATGAAACAATGAAACTTTGACAGCGAAACATTTGAAAATTTCAAGTGAAAGTTTCAATGTTTCAATTAAACGTTTCATTGGATCAAGTGTCATGAAATTTGACAACCCTAGGCTAGACTGAAATTGAAAAACCGGGTTATTCAAAATGTTTAAAATTCAGAAATAAAGATTTTAATTATATTTATATTTTAATTAAGTTTTAATTATTTATACTTATAGGAATAATTTTATGTTTAACAGTAATGACAATGATAAAGTTTATTTTTGTAATGAAATTCTTTTAGAGTCATAGTAATAACAGTAAATTAATATTGGTTGGGATTAAAATATCAGATTCTCTTTCAAGAGACATAATTTTATAATACCAGAATAATACATTCCTTCGGTAGAGATAATTAATATGAAGTGGAGGGGGGAAGTTGGGTGATGGTGAGGGGATTCCCGACTGAAGGTTAAACTTGGACGCATTTATTATTTTTATTACATATTTCGAGTTCTTTCTTTTCGCAGTGGGTGGTGAGTTGGTGACAGTAAATTGAACAGTAGACACTGAAAAGTCAGACACGAGGTCGTAAGAAAAACTTTTGCGAGGTTAAAGAAATCAAGAAACCATTGAGCTTGTTTCCTTTTTGTTTTTGAAGAACTTTTACCCCTTTATGGGGTTCAAAAATTGAAAAAAATGGAAAATACAATTTTTTTTATCTTGTTGAGTTGTGCTGTGTTCTCAGCAACAGCCAAAAATATTTTGCTTATCCTCGTTGATGACTTGGACATCGAATTGGATGGAATGGTAAGTGAAATTTGGATGATGCAGAAAGTATATACTTGTATCGTTTCTTTTGTTTATTTTTTAGTAAATAAATTAAAAATTCAATTTTTCTATTTAATCGTTTATTATCATAATTAGATGTTTGTTTGTTTTGTGGGGGTTGTCATTTTTGAAATTGGAATTGTGGGTATAAAGGCGAAAAAAGGTCAAATTTCTATACTTTTTTCTTAAAATCATTTTGAACCACTCAGTTTATGCAAAAAAATTATTAACAAAATTATGTAAGCAAATTTTGGGCGTAGAACTTTCAAAAAGTGGTACTAAATTAATGTTTGGATTATATGTATTTCAGAAACCTCTAACGCAGACCCAAAATTTAATCGTAAATAAAGGAGCCTCTTACACAAACAATGTAAGTATTTCTAATTTATTTTCTAATTTAGTGTTTACAAACTTTTACTTTTGCTTATTAGGTTTAATTGTTTCGTCGCGATAAAATTGATAATTAAATTAATAATATATGTAGAATTTAATCCCAAAACTAAAAGTAATTATTAAGACTTTATATGAGGATTGTATTGTCAAATAAATTATTGATTTTTTTCATTATGTTTTCTATCAAGTATGCTGCGGTTCCAATTTGCTGTCCAAACAGAGCTTCGATTTTAACTGGACGCTATCAACACAATCACTTGGTTCTGAATAATACTATTGCAGGTGGTTGCAACAATCAAGATTGGCAAGATGGGCCCGAGAAGAATACTTTCGCAATTCATTTGAATCAAAAAATGGGATATAGAACATTTTACGCGGGCAAATATCTGAATCAAGTAAATATTCTCATTTCGAATTTTTCCATATAGTACAAATTTTATTAAAAAATTAATCCATTTAAAGGCATGTGTTACTTACAATATAAGCATAATTTAGATAACACGGGTTTTTTTTCTACAATTTTTACTTTTTCAAAAAAATAAAAGTGCACAGACGTACAAAATATGAACACGAACGTCTGTGCACTATTATTTGATTGAAAACGTAAAAATTGTGGAAAAAAACCCGGGTTATTTAAATTTGCTAATATGGTAAGAAAAACATGCCCTTAATAACTGCGGTAATTTCAGTATGGTACGAAAGCTGGTGGTGGTTTAAGAAAACCACCTGGTTGGGATTATTGGTATGGCCTGGTGGGGAATTCCAAATATTATGACTATTCTCTTTCAATAAATGGAACAGAAAGAAAATATGGTAATCAGCCCCAAGATTATCTCACCGACGTAATCGTAAGTATAATCAATAAATATAATTTAATTATCTATTTATTTAATTATTTATTTAAATTATTGTTCTGATAATTTTATTTTATAGAAACAGTTCGCTGTTGATTTTATCAAAGTGCAAACGAAAAATTCTCCTTTCTTGATGGTTTTGGCACCCCCTGCTGCTCATGCACCTTTTAATCCTGCTCCTAGGCACAATGATAAGTACAAAGGGACTAAAGCCAAAAGAACTCCGAATTTCAACAATATGGAAGAGAGGGTAGATATATAACAAAAAAATTACTTCTAAATTAATATGACTGTGATTAAATATATATCATAAATTCATATCTCAGAATATTCTAATGAAATCTTAATTTAGGATAAACACTGGTTGGCCAGAATGGGACCTATTCCTCTACCAGATAGTGTTTTACCAAAATTAGATGATGTCTACAGAAGGCGTTGGGAAACTCTTTTGGCTGTCGATGATATGGTCGCGAGTGTACATCAATCATTAAAAATCAACAATCTACTCAACGATACATATATTATTTTCACTTCGGATAATGGGTATCATATCGGTAAGGAACTTTATATAAATTTTATTAATTATTGCTTCCTCATAGAGGAAGATATGTAGCAGTGACAATATCCAGATCCCAAAAATAGGTTGTTTTTTAATATATTTCAAGTGAAATATATCTAGTATGGAGTCATAAGAAATTAATATCAAATGGTTTTATGTTTTTTGGTCTACTATTCTTTTTTAAATTTTGTCAATATTTTAAATATTGACTTTCATATATGTTGTGAAAAATTTCTCTCTAGCCCCGCTGGGAAACGAACCCAGGTCTTCAAATTGCCGGTCTGGTGCTCTTTTGTTCTAAGAAATTGTTCAGATGTGCGCGCGGACGTGTGTGTGTTTGTCACGCTTTTTACAATTCTACCATATCTCGAGAACGTGTATAGATAAATTGATAAAATTGTATAGATAATTGATAAAATATTTATTCCACCCTATAATACCTTGATTCTATTACAAGGGTTTATTAAAATATTGTATTTTACATTTTTTATGTACTTTTATAATTTTTATAAAACTGATTTTTCAACTATAACTTTACAAATTATCAAAATCCAAAGTTGGATTGCTTCTTCTATGGTAAGAGAATATTTGCTTCACGAGGAAGCAAAGTGCTCATTCAATGAGCACCAGAGTTGACACAACTTCACCGCTAGTTTAATTGAGAGGCCGGATGCAATAAGCAGGGCATATAGAATTTTTCGATTCGAGTGCAATGCCTTCTAGTTTTTTTTTAAATTTCTTTGTAACTTTTATTTCAAGTTATTATCAAATCAAAAAAATGTATGTGTCTTTATTGCATCTGATCCCTCAATTCCTCCGAACTATTCTCTATATCAAATTAATATTAAACAATAGTTTTAAAATTTGTTATAAACAAATTTATGAGTGCAAAAAAATTATAAAAACTTCTTTTTCGATTACGTAGTAGAGTTGTAAAGAAAAAATATTCTACCTAATCACTGTACTTTATTTCACTCTGTTCTGTATAAAGGAAAAGAAAGACAAGAGTAGATATAATATAACTATTCATTTTTTCTCTACAGGCCAGTTTGGTATGCCATTGGATAAAAGGCAACCTTATGAAACAGATATACATATTCCTTTGTATATTCGAGGTCCTGGAATTGAACAATCAAAAATATCAGCACCTGTTAGCAGTGTCGACATTTTTGCGACAATTCTCGACATCGCTGGTCTCGAATATTTTTCAGATGGAATTTCAATGTTAAAACACAATTTATCTATTGATAGAACTTTGCTGATTGAATATAAAGGAGAAGGTTCGGAAGGCAGAAGAAATTCAGGATGCCCTACTGATAATGATCCAAACCTTACTGTTAGTATTTGTTTACAAACAACTTAGTTATCTTCAGTTTTATAAATAAAAAATACCTAAATAATTTCACGAATTATATTTTTTATAGCAATGTAATCAAGAATTTTCGTGCAAGTGTCAAGACTCACGAAACAATACTTACAGCTGTATTCGGAGGATTTCGAAAAATTTTAACAATGTATTCTGTGTTTTCGAAGATGATCAGGTAAGTCAACGTTGTATGATAGTTTTTAAAATGAATATTTATCTTGGTTAATATTATTGGCAAGCTCAATTAATTAAAAATTTTAATTTAAAAAATGTCGAATATATTTGAAGATTCTACTTAAGATAATAAATTATAATAACATTTTTAGAGCTACGTCGAAGCTTACGATTTTACTGAAGATCCTTACCAGCTGAAAAATCTTGGATACTCAATGAAACGTGGCATGAGATACAGATTCAGAAGACGTTTGAAAAATTTGGTTAAGTGTAAAGATCTTGACTGCGTTGCAATTGGACCAGACAGATTTTGATTTTCAGTTCTTCTTTTATTTTAAGGTAATTGAATTAATTTTTTTTTCTTTTTGCTTTCAACAAGTACGTTGTAGTAATATAATATAATTTAGGACTTTCATTATTTACAAAACCAGCTTAATTTGATTAATAAGTTCTTGGTTTTTTACTAAAGTAGAATTTTATAAATCATCTCTAACTTTATTATAAAATCGGTATTAAATTCCAAAGAGCCTCGGGGCCGAATTATTGCATTTATCAAAATCACTAACCGATAGAAATCCTCGCTGAATCTGCGGATATAAGAATAACTCGTCTCTCCCTTGCCCTCGTCGGATGCTGCGAAGCGATTGTTTTCTTCACAAATATTTTTATTGGGGCTCTTGAGAACTTGAATATATCTGAAAAGCAATCGCGCCTAAACGGAACACGGAAGACATGGAAATCTTTTGTGGAAAATTTACCATCCTGACCCAGGTACATCACTTTCGCAGAAGATTATGTCTCCGATTCCTTACTAATTTGTTTTAATACGAAAAAATAATCTCAGCCAAAGAGTAAACTTCATAATTTAAGGCGTAACAAAAGTAAGACTTTTAAACTATTTGTAGAAAGGAATATTTTATGGAATTGGAATTAACTTTCTGATCATGAGTATAGAAATGATTATATCCTTAAAATAATTAACTTATAAGCTTATAAGTTTGATGCGGCAAAAGTGTCTATCAGACTTATTACTTGTTATAATCAAATTATTTTTTATTAAAGCATGGCACAAAAATGTCTTTTAAAGATACATGATTTTTGTGATGTTTAGTTAAATACGATTTCCTAATTTCAACAGACCAATACAGGTTTTTGTATCACTGAAAATTCTCCAAATAGATTTTTTGAGGGTCGTAAAGATGGCAAATGTCGGCGGCACACAAAGTGGTAGACACTAGACACGCTCTTTTCAGTGTCAGCAACCGTGAGAGGTCTCTTAACATTTTATGAAAGGATGTAGAAATGTTTGTACACTCTGGCGCGAGGTCCATGGCGAGGATATTTAATCGTTTGCGCAGATGGCATTTGGATTTCGACCATAAAGCTCTCGAGCACGCTTCACGTCATTCTGCACTTTCTTGTAGACTTTTCGAATTTAGTAAACAGTCGGAAGAATAGGCTTAAAAAATTATTGCCCTCTATCCACTACAATATTTTTATTAAAAAAGTTTTACTACAAGAGAGGCATTTTATCGCTTTAACAAAAAAAAAAAATGTATAGTCAAGTGATGATCGATGTTGTATGTATTGAGTTACTCTGAGCTTTGAGAGACATCGTTCGTTGTAACTACATCAAAGGATCTTCCAACCTCGTTATTTTCCGATTCGTTAATTCGCTACAAATTCATATTTTCCGCGTTAACGAGCTATAGAGAAAGAGTGGGTCTATATTACCAACAGATAAGGCCAATAATTAGATGAATTATATATTTCAGGTCATGAGAAAATCTTTAACATTTTGAAAAATGTATAATAGAAAACCTGCATTCGTTACGCGTTTTTGAAGAATGAAAGAATTAAAGAATGTTTTCATGCTCTTTGATAGTCGATTTTGCGGTATAAATCAGAAAACTATCGAATCCTTGTCCCCGGGGGGTATATAGTGAAGAGAGAGTCCACTCGGAAGCCAACGAAAGCCATTGATCCCCATGCACAACTGGGCGATTTTTTGCTCGAACGATCAATTGCAAAGAGTTTTTAGAAGGCGACTTATACGTTTCACTGGCAATGCAACAATCTTAAAATTCCAATAGATACACGGTTAATCCATGTTGAATCGATCAATCGAGCGTTAATAAAACTCCTTTTGAGCCAGCCGCTAACATTCGCATTTTCATTTAAATCTCCAATTTTCAGTTCTCAAAGCTCAATGTAAATCGGGCAATATAAATAACCACGATTTATTATAATTTAATTTCAATTAACTTCAACACAAATAATTATTTTAAAGCATATGTTGCAAATGTTTTCACTTTTTTAATTTTATTCATATATGTTTTCGTACATCTTATAATAAAATGAGAAATCCTCTAAAATATTTTGAAATAATATTTTGAAAATCGATTAAATCCCAATCTTTTTAAACTTTTGTTGAAACTGAAAATAAATTCTTAAGCAGAATTAACAATTTAAACATTAAATTTAAAAAACAAATAGATATGTAGATAGAATGATTGAGATTCGTGTTACCGTACTACCAGCTTATGCGGTGAACGACAGTAGTCAAATCAAATACGAGGCTATTAACTGGGTCAACAATGGTACCGAGGGTTTGAGGTACTTGAGAGTTTAGTTTAGGTCTTCCACGTGGAACCCTAAACTAAAGTTACTCTCAATGGAATGGAGAGAATGGACCACGAGCTCTATTCTACATAAATGAGAGCAAGCCCCAAGTTTTAGCCAAAATAAATATCTAATGCACTTCTCACTCTCTGTCCTTTTTTCTCTCATATAATTGCTAATATTGTTTTAGGCAAGACACTTGGCAGGGTAACTTAACTTTAACAATTGTAACTTGAGAAATGACCCAAGTTCTCGATGTTCCACAGCTAAAAGTCGTCAATCTCGAACATCGATTGTTGCCAATATTTACCCCAAGTAATCAACTCACATAAACCACGCCTTCCTTTTGGCAAATTGAGAATTGAATGTCATTTAAAAAATTGGAATCATTGGTCAAATAACTTGAAAATATATAACATTGCATAATAGCAGAATTGTGATCTCATACTTTTTAAATTAAGTCGGTTACGTTTCATAATATGAGTTTTTTACGTGACTTCAAAATAGTGCTCGTTAAAGCTTCTGAGTAAGGGTTTTCTCTAGTACATAGGGGTAGGGGTAGGGGGTAGGGGCAGCTAAGGGTAAAATGAGTCGAGAACAAAAATACCGTTGGCAATGTCGAGATTGTCGAGCGCAGTTATGAACTCGTGAGTTCTCGACTCTGTTAATTAATTATTTCTGCGATAAATACTGCCTTCTAGTACATGCTTTGCCTTTAAACGAAAAGCGAGCATACTTTTGAATTCCCGGATAAAAATATGCTCCATTCAAGTTTTTACAATTTGTTCATTATATTTTCAAAACCGGAAATCTTTTATGTTGCTTCGGTTTGGGACACGGAAAATCATTTCAAATTGAAATAAATGGATTTTAAAAGAATTTGTTTTAATTCGCAATTTTGCACATGGATGTAGGATTAGAATAATCGTGTAAATATATATATATATATAATTATAGCGCGTGCGTGATTATTGTATATAGGTACGGAAAGATTCGGAAGGACGCAAAGATACGATAGGCTGGCGAGGCAAGGGGTTGAACAAAATGGAACAAAACTCACTGGGATAGATTGTATTACGTTATATACGCCCCTGGGATGAGTAAATATTGTGCGGGTGTAATCGAGAGTTAATGGCCCTCCTATATGTACTAATACACACACATGGACATTTGGCTAAAATCTTTTCACCGTTACAATATGTGGCTGAAAATTAGTCAGAGAGTCACACCATATTTGACGACACCCTCGCGCTTCTACCAATATCCAATATTATGTTATCTGTATGCGATCGATTGCAATGTGCAGAAATTGCCCTATTTAGACATATTTAAAATGGGGTTCTGACGACACCCTACTCCAAATTTCTATTTTCAATAAAAATATTTTGATATAATTAGGCATTTATGTGCCAACGACATAGTAGTAATATCTCATTAATGAAAACCTTATTTTGGTATAAACGGAAAAAACTCTATGGTTGTGACAAACACAGAAATAGTAAAATACGGTACAACTACTAATTTATGGTTGCCACAACCACAATTCTGATTAACAGAACCATATGTGGTTGTGGCAACTATTATGAAATAGTTGTGGAAACCACAAATTGTAGTTGTACCATATCTTACTATTTCTGTGGTTGTCACAACCACTCAAGGGACTGATTAAGGTAGCGAAAGGAGGGACTGATGAGGGTTATTTCCGCTCTTCCCGCACGTCTTGCGTTCGAGTTCTGGTCCTGATATCGATATGGCATGTATGTATGCTCCGATCAAGGAACACACACCTTAGTTTAATTTTTTGTCTTTCTTTCTTTTTCAAAACATTATTCTCTTAATGTATGTATGCGTATCTGAAAACGTAAGACTTTTTTGACACCTCAAATTATAAATTTTTAAATTAAAATTTTAAAATTATAAAAATTTGTAGAAAATTAACTAGTTAAGTAATCAAATGTTGCAAATAATTAATCCAGAATGGTTTTTTTTTAAATTCTTAATGTGGTATTGACTATAGTTTACCCTACGTGGGGCGTTTATACCCAGTGAGAAAATGACGCGCCTTTTGTGAGGTCCTTTCCAGTTTTGCAAATCAGGACCACACTAGAACTAGGGACCCACTAGAACAGCTATCCCCATCAAAATTTCTGCAAATATTAAAAAATATTTAAATACTTTTATTAAAAATGGAAATCCCAACAATGGCCTCGTCAGAATTCTGCACGGCCTTTTATATGCATATAAAAGAGGTATTTCAGTAAATTATAATCGTATTGCGCTTTTCATTCTGGAAAATTGTATGTATTGGATGTATGTATCAGGTTATGGTGTCTTAATACAGTAAATTACGTTTCTTAGACGATAATTATTATCTTTAGTAATTAACCTCTCGCCTCGCAGTATCTTCGTGACGTATAAGCCGAACATCTCATCTGAGCAAGCAAACTAAACGGGGGCCGAAGGGTGGATCACAAAATTGTTGTTTTAACGCGGCTTCAGCCTTCGACCCTCATCCACAAACCCCAGTATTTCATTCACGGACAGAGTAGAAATACAATTGCGTAATGATGCAACGATAACATCATTTGAAAAGTTTCATTATAATATACGAATGGTTAAAGTAATCGTTCTCATGCTCTCCAGATGCATATATGCGAGAAATTTGTATCTCTATTTCATAAACATATATCGGTTTTGTAAAATGAAAAAAAGGAAAGGAGAAGAATAATGGAATATCGTTATCAGTATTATATCTCACATATATAGGAATCACTATAGTGATATAGGAATCACTATAGTGATTCCTATATCACTATAGTGATGATATATGTGAGATAATGAATTGAGATAGGTTCCCTTGTTTAAATTTACCGAGGGGTTAATCAAAGCCAGATTTGAAAACGGCTTCTCACCTAGTAACACCCTCCTGACTTCTCTGCAGATCTGTCATTTCAGATAATATAATGTAGTAGGTATATACAATTCAATATATCCATCTCCATGATCGAAAAACTCCCTAATATAGGCACGTATCATCTTCTCGTATAAAACCTTTTTGGTCGGATGAACTCGCCTCTTTGATTTTCGCGATTACATTTTAGTCTGACAGGTGTTTCAGGTCCACAGGGCATCCCTGCAACTGTGCGTGCGATGTTCGGGATATTATGCCGTTTGATCATCTCGTGATCCTTATTCATCTGCACGCGGGCTAGCTGGGCTTTACGCCTATCTGAATCCTATACTCCGAGGACATATAATTAGAGATAAGCGTACTTTGTACCATATATCTGACGCTTTAAACATTATTTTCAAGTGGGATGAAAAATATTGCAGAAAACAAGAACAAATCTTATTATATTTTTAACAGTTGTTTCATTAACAATTATTCGTTTACAATACATTGACAATCTTGAAACTTGTACATGTTTCCAAAGTAACATTTCAAATATTAAATTATTCCAATTCAAAATAATAAGTTAAGCCTGGAAATTGTGTTTTTGTATATATTTATCATATAATTAACACAGTGTGCAGATGATGTTGAAACGGTGATCGCATTGTGGCGTTAATTATTATGTTGTGCATAATGATATATGCGGATAAATTATATCAAAGCGGAGAGCGATAATTTCGTGCTGGATAAACTTTACAGACAGAGCATCATGGATTCTGACATCAATGTCGCCCCGGGTTACTGCCGCTGACAGCATAATTATCTCGTCTCACTTTCGGTTGCACGCCAACCCCTTGCGCGTTATCGCCACCCTTAAAATCCTATAGATCGCTTGCCCTCATCCTCACATGATAATGCGCGAAATATTTCAGATGACACCTATTGCCTTAAAGTCAGAGTTCATAAATATTAAGTGGTTTCACAGATTGCCTTTTACACACCAGCAAACCCCATTATAGTTCTCTAGAAATCATAGAATGCTTTATCATTGATGGTATACTGAATACCAATTGCACAATTATCTTTTGAGTTGATATAACAACTATATATTTTCAAATATATTAAAATGCAATCATTATTATCAATTAACAAATTCGTTAATTCGACAAATTCATCTGTGTGGTTTAACTACTAAATAAATTACCAGCTATAGCTGGTAATTTATTTAGTAGTTAAACAAGAATTTCCTTTTATCATTAATTTATTTATATATTTATATATATATATATATAAATATATAAATAAATTAATGATAAAAGGAAATTCTTGTAATTTCAATTTTAAACCGACAAATTCTCGGACTGCAAAACGATTGTCTCTGGAAAGAGGGAAAACCACCTTGACGCAGTGACTGCTTCCGGACCAGTGCGACTACTCAGTCTGGTTTATGATTGGCTGAATATTGGGGTAGTGGGCGTGGTTCTTAGATTCTCCCTCTCTTTTGTACAATTTTCAGGGGGAACCCTCCCCTCGAATTTCCCTTCCCTTCGGAATGTGCAGTTACACGTGGATAAAAGAGAAAGAGGAATTGAAAGAGGGGATGAAAGCTAAATATCAAGGATTGGAGGCGTCGGAGAGGGACGATGGATAGTAGTTGAATATCGTATATGTATAATTGAATACAGCAGGTAATCGCTTTGCTTTACTGCTTCCCATCTACGTTCTCCAATTTTCACAGCCGCCATAACGGTTTTCAATTTTTTCTTTTGAAAATCAAAAATAAATTACATTACATATGTTAATGTTGCTGCAATGTTATATAAATGATTACGTGATAGATTTATATGTAATATTTTAGCAAGATTGTTGCAACAACTGTACGACAATGTTGCCAATGTGGACTTAAAAATAACTTTAAAGTATATTTTGAAAATATAGTATAATAAAACTATAAAATAAAATCTGTGAACAAGAAAATCAAATCTGAAAACAGCTGTATATATTATTATACCAATATAGGTGTACCGATGTCAATCGACTGTGGGGCTTTAGTTAGCTTTCTTGTACTGTTTACAAAGGGGGTTTATTTAAAATGTTAAATAGTCGGATTCTATAATGTCGTTATTGCATTGCCTGTAGAGTAATAAATGTAGCCCTCTCAAACGATTATACCAACTTAGAGCTTTATATATCGGGTATATCTACAAACAATAACACGGTTTCTTGTCGGTTTCCTTTCAAATTTCAAGGAATCAACGCTTTTATAAAGGTAAATTGAGGCCCTGATTCTTGATGATAAGAGCCTTCTTTGTTTTTTTTTTTATTTATAAGAATTACTAAATAAAAATTAAAGATTTGATAATATATTATTTGATGGCGAGGAATTGCGACTGCCGAAGCGATCTAAGTCCCAAAAAGTATCTTCGTTCCTTCTTCCATGCAGGAATGTAGTTAAAATTTACGCTTATACGTATGTAACGAGTTTTAAGGGATTATAATTCTTACGTATGAAGACGAAAACTTGAATGGTGCAAAGAGTAATATTTCAAGTTTCACTCGTATTTCCCCGCTTTACTGCTGTAGACCTTTTTTCTCGAACGATATATTTCATATATTTTTTCAAAATACACATCTTTCAAAAGTGGAATTTATTCTTTGACGTTACAACGCAGTATTTGAATGCTTTGGAAGTTCAAAAATTTAAAAACTTAAATGTAACTATATATTATAGATCCTGCATTTTTGTCTAACTACACACTGAAAAAAAATGCTGTTGAATCAAAAGTGCGCACTTTCACGCTCGTTCGAAAACAGATCTTATTGATTCAAATAGATATACTATGATTAAAATAGATATACTATCGAATTCACAGTATCACTGTCAAGCCGAAATATGTCGTTATTGTTTCATTGAATATTTATTTGAATCAATAGTATCTGCATTCGAACGAGCGCGAAAGTGCGTACTTTTGATTCAATACTATAAGTAGGTATATAATATAGGGAATATTATCCAGAACCCCACTAGGCTAAAATTTAAAAGAAAGTAAAGTAAATATACATATATATGAAAGAATAGTAATTTCTCTATATGATACGCGGTAGGCAAAAACTAATTTCTATGATGAGGAAGGTAATAAGGTAATGATAAGGAAGAAAGAAGAATATTCTGATCCCTTTTCATCGCTTATCATCTGAATGGGTCCTTGAGCTAAAGTGGGATGGAAGAGTGTTGGAATCGAGAACGAGGATCGGCGAGGGTGTAGATGTGGGTAATACGAGTCGCGCATCGCCACGTGCTACTAATTTCGTTCGTAGGTACACCACAAAAACAGGAAAAACAGGGAGGGTGGCACTATCATGGAGCTATCATGGCGCTGATGGCGCTGGAGAATCGTGCAGCTGACGGCTCAATTATTTCGATAGAACAGGCCCTCTCGCAGTCACGCCTGCCAACACGAGGATGTCGACCAACCGGTGAGACATGAGAGATCCCAGCTTCTCTCACTCTCTGAGTTGCTCTGGAGTCTGGAACAGAGCTCCAGAGTCCTTGAAACAGCCAACCCCAAGTCTATTGTCCTCGTCCAGCTATTAACCACCACAACTATACACTCATCCTCCTCAATAAAAGGCTGATTGCATCAAATACCTTTGACTCCTGTCAGCCCCGATAGACTGGTAGCAAAGATTGTTCCATTTGAATTTTTTTCACCCTAAATTTCTTTTTATAAGGGATATTCAATCGGCCACGTGGCGATTGAGAACTACATATGATTTTATTTTTGTGATTTAAAGAAAGAATACGAGAATGGAAAAACTGTGCTTCTTTGGCCTTTTTTACCATTCATCACTTTTGTATTTTATCTGTACAAACAGATCATTTGGGGTAACTATATCTGATATTCTAATTTAATCTTCATTGGCAATGTCCGGTAATGAATCCATTATGCCTTTAATACCACACCTTTTTCCTTTTAGTTCCTTACACGCGTTCTTTGGCATACATTTTAAGGAACTCAAATTGACACAATCTTTATACAAATAATCTATCCAAGTTTTAGATTTTAAGTGTAATGAAAAATTGTAATGAAAAGGTATAAAGTAAAATTACAATACTTTGTTGGAACACATGAAAATTTCCATGAAATTGACAACAGTCAATTGCTATAGGATTTTTCATGAGGATAAACTGGTTTTTTGAATAGAAAGCCAAAGACCGACTTAAAGAGTATAATGCGCATTGAAAATTTTTGGTTTAACTCGGGCTGAAGATCGGTGTCGGTTTGCCAAACAAGGGTATTAGAAAACCAATTTTTCGATCTGCCGTTTCACGGACCACCGGTATAGATTATCCTCCCACTGAAATGGTCCAGTCAAGTTGAACGTAAACTATCGCCTTACAAAATTTCCATCTGCGGACTTCCGGGAGGCAATTCACCTTCGATGTATACTTTTGGCGGAGGCCTTCGGTTATTGCATTTTCATTCTTGAGGAGGGCCTTATATGCATTGTTCCAGCACCTGTGTGTACGGTTTATCCTTTCAGACCATTGGTCAGTCAAGATCAATGTAAACGTAAACTATCGCGTTACAAAACTCCGACTATTGTATTCAAGACGATTATACCAGCTTCTTCTTCTGAATCTCGTTAGTGCGACAGCTCCGGCGTGAAAACGGATGTTTTGTGTCAAAAAGCCGAAAAACATGCCGCTTTACACTTTTTCGGCTCGATTTCACTCAATTTTTTCAAAAGCGACGAAATTTTGCCGCTTTTGCTTCCTCATAGAGGAAGCTTTGTAGTGGTGACAAAATCCAGTTTCCAAAAAAAAGTTTTTTTGCACATATTTCAAGGGGAATATATCTAAAATGGTGTCCTGAAAAATTGTCCGGATGTGTGTGTGGGTGTGTGTGTGTGTGTATGTATGAATGTATGTATGTATGTGTAGGTATGTCACGATCCTGCAATATCTGGAAAACACGTACAGATAAATTGATGAAATTTCGCATAGTTATTCCACTCTATACCAAATTGAATTTATTACAAGGTTTTAAAAAAATATTTAATTTTACAAGTTTTATATACTTTTATAATTTTTGTAAAATTGATTTTTCAATTATAACTTCTCAAATAATCAAAATTTAAAGCTGATGTAAGCAAAATGAAGATTCTTTGAGTCGAGACGAATCGATTGACCTATATGATTAATGCATTTAATTGAAAAGTAAGGAAGTTATGGTTATTTAAAATTTTGAAAATTTGACTTTTCAACTGTAACTTTCCAAATTATCACATTTTAAAGCTGATATAAAGAAAATAAAAATGTCTTGTGTTGACACGAATCAGATGACATATATTAATACATTTTATTAATTAATTAATGCTTCCTCTATGAGGAAGCAAATCATATTTGTTTCCAGGAAGCAAAGTGCTCATAGAATGAGCACAAAAGTTGATACAACTTCACAGCTAGTTACCAATTTTAAAAGCTTTCAAGCTTAAATAGTGTAAAAATTGTGAGGAAAAAACCGGGTTATCTAAATTTGCTCATATGGTAAGTAACACATGCCCTTAAGTCTAAAAACGGACTTAATTTAGGATGTACTAAAAACAAGCTGTAACAGAAAGTAGACTATTTTTTCTGTGTTGCTTTCTTTTTTCGATTTTGGTTTCATTTTGAGATTTGTATCGAGACATCTTATTTCCAGCCACGTGAATTTCTTGGCTCGACTAATGAAAATGAAATCCGTTAGGATAAAGACTATGGGGACTCACAAAGGCGGTCTGCCCGAGGGCAAATCTCACCCGCGGTGTTACCTGGCCATTTGTAATGAAACTCCTGAGTACGAACAACGTTCGATGTAACTTCGAGCTACGCTTATAATCAACTGAGTATTCAGCCTTATTATCCTTCCAAGTTTCGTGAACAGAATTTTGAATACTTTTTTTCAGTTTAAAACTAATAAAAAAGTGAGATTCACTCAATATCAACGATATAACGTATGAAAATGCCTTTCAATGATTATTCCAAGTTCTCAGTCATAGTATTGCGCGGAAGGTAATAAACGAATGTATGTGTGCAACTATGCAGGAAATAAAAATGACATAAAAAATTGCAATTTGTGGAATAGAAGCAGGGAATCAAAAGTACTTCACTCTCAGTCACAGTGTTCTATACTGTCTTCCGACTGAGTAAGCATGCATCTTCCTTTCTCATGCCGTTTTTCTCAGCGCTTTTTTTTATTTTAGTCTGACTTTTCGACAACACTGACTTCTCGTTTCCTTTTTGACTTCACTGAGCCGAGATAAAGACTTCTGAGAAAATAATAAATCTGACGGTGAGAATTTCACTCTGCAACAGAAATCTTGCTTACAAAGTTTGTTGAGCTGCACTGGAGACAAGGAATATGAAATTAAAACTTTTGCATGAAACGGGGTGTGAATTACTGCCGAATGCGTGTTCTTTATTAGAGTTCTGAATGATGAGAAAGATAAAAATGTATAAAAGCTGCCATTCTTCTGTGATTTTTTTCTTTTCATTTTTTCATAACTTTATGCCGCTGAGTGAACGAGTCTTTCTTCTGCTCATCTAATATATATATATATATAGATCTATACAAATTATATTTTATATATTTAGAGAGAGCCTAGAGAATAATGTACCGAATGATATATACTTATAACATATATGATTTGAAAATGTTGTCAAGTATACACTCTTTAGAGTTTGTGAGTTAGATTTTAATTGCATTATCTTTCGATAAGACTTATGCACACCAACTTATGTGCGTTATAACAATGATAATTTAATTTTCAATTTCCGCTTTTGCCCGAGCCGATTTACTGAAGAAGGGCGATGACGGAGAATATCGACCGGTAATAATTAACGACTCGATTAACTCCCTCGAGCTTAAGAGAAACTCAGAATCAGTAATTATAATATAAAGCACAGTAAAAGGCGAGCAAAATTATAACTTCATATTATGAATGAATTAAAATCATAAAATTCTTCATTTATTTTAATAATAAATTACACGATTTTTGAAATACATTCGAAATGGAGGCATCCAGATTTCAAATTAGGTATATATATATAAGAATATTTTCAATATTGTAATAATTATAAGTTCAGCTCTCAAGTCTTGCGGAAACATTAAAAACGCCTCATCTCTTTTCTCCTTTACCTGAGAAAATTGTGTAAAGAGAAACAAGAAAAGATGAAAGAAAGAACGAACGGAAGGTAGAAAAGTCGATATTCGTCTGGGGACAGAAGCATTACCCTTATATAGATCTAAATATATTGAATCGACGTTGGTGGAGTCGTTGAGAGCGAGACGACAGTGGGTTGTTGAAGGGTATAGTAGCAAATAAAACAGTGAACTTTGGAATTTCGCGTTTCAATCTTTTCGCCATTGTGAGATGGAAATCGACGTATGGCTATAAAAGTACACATGCGATACATTCGAAACCATTGTAAAATATAAACGCAAATTCCCGTATACCTATATATATGCCCAGCTATAATAATGTTGTGTTATCTTTTATAATTAATTCCGAGTTAGATGTGGAAATCAAACATAAATGAAAGAAATAAGAAACAGGATCAAAGTAAAAAATAGACTTTCGTGACAATGAAAAAGTGATACAAACTGGAATCCAAGAAAAGACGAAAATCTTGAGGACATTTGGTGCTTAATTCCCTTAGGAATTGAATGTCTGTACCCGACATCGGAAAAGGGATTCTCAGCAAACTGGGAAGCTCAAGAAGAAAATGATGTAAGGAGAAGGAGAAGGCAAATCGAAACTAGAATCGGGTTTATCCTTGACTCCATACCAGCCCGAGGAAGTTATCCAAGCAAAGCGAGGAACAATTCTTGCTAAAAGTTTAATGAAATACTTGCAGAGAGGAGCGATCTTTCCGAGTTCTCGTGCGGAGAATCGGAGAATTCGATGGCTAGGGAAAAGGTAAATCTCGAAAGCGCGAATAAATAATTGATTCCCCTTGTTTTTTTAATTCAAATAATCGATGCGCTATTCCGCTTCGAAGCTCACTGAAAATAGTAGATAGCATATTAGTAGGTGAAGAAGAAGGAAAACAAATTGATGCAATCAATACTGGAGGAAATTTTATTCTGATTTCATGGTTAAAATGATTAATAAGACTAATAAAATTTTCAATGTTAAAAAGATGATCTTAACATATTATATGTCTACATCATGATAGTTAGTTTTTATATTCGATGCTATGCTAGAGCGACGGCGATGGTAGTTGGTGGTGGTGGTAGTGGTGATGGTGGTGGGTGCAGAAATCGTGTGGGTTTCTATACCCGCGGGTTATATCCCCGGAATCAGCTGCCAGATTATTCTATTACCGCGTATCAACATGGGCTTTGTTTGGTCTGAAAACACGAGCTCGCCACATTGTTTCAGAGAGATAAAGAATTTAAGGTCGGGGATAATTAAAAGCCTGGGTCACAGAGGCGGCACTTTTTATTATTCTTATTCTTCAAATCTTTCTTTCCAAGAATCAGGAATCCCTCCTGGGGACATTTTGCATTCAACAAGACTTTCTGCTCCTTCCTACTTTCATTTACTGCATATTTGTTGTTTTACCAATTTCATCGGTTCTAGTATCAACTCGATGTGGATGTAACTCGATGTAACTAAAATCTATATATATATATACATATATATTTTATAGATGTTGTGTTACTTAGAATTAAAATGAGACATCAGTTGAAATTAAACCAAATTTTAGAGCTGTTTTAAATTTTAAAAGACAATTTTTGTGATCGGTGCTGCAGCAACTTGGTTCCCAAATCCAATAATGATATGAATGGCGTATAAAAGGCTTCACGTTATTTCCACTCAGAATCGCCGTAATTTTATAAACACTTTGAAAATCTCGGGTAGCTACGCGGCTTCGGACGGCGAGATTGCCTTTCTTGTAGGGCTTCGTCTGCCTCTGGGAAAATAATTACAAAATCGCTCGTGAATGATAGTGCATCCTTAAAGTTCCTCCACTTTCTAACCATCAGGATATAGATACCGAAGTTTCATTTCATTTTCCCACTATGGAAAGAGCTTGCAATACTTTTGCAAGAAGACCTCAGTTAATTCTAGGTAGAATAATTATTTTTGCTTCCTCATAGAGGAAGCTTTGTAGTCGTTACATTGTCCAATATTTTTAAAATGGTTTAATTAAACTTTCCTCATTTGATAAATGTCTAATATAAATTTAGTTAAAAGCGGTTGAACATTGAAATCTAGTTATAAATTTTAAAAAGGCAAGTTGTATTATTTACTGAAAATGTTAGTCATTTGTTCGTCAAGTCATCATTGATCAATTTCGATCTTTCGATCAGTCCCAAAATTTATAAGTACATATTTCTAAATTTCTCGCTGGGCTTAACATTATTATTATATCAGTTATGTGAAATAGTTGGTTTTCCTACGAAATGATCCAGAAAATATCTATAAAATAGAAATAATTTAGCTTTTTTATTCATTTCTATTTAACTTAATCCTCTCTTCCATTTTTTCAAGATAACCTAAAATTTGTGAATGAATGAACAAAGGTTTTGCTTATTAAGGCAATCAATATATAAAAAAAATGACTGACTCAAACGGAAATCCTGTAACGGAAGATGAAGAAGCTGAAAATGTAGAGGTGAGAGGAACTGAAATTACAGATGGAGAAGAAAAAGAGGTTAGAGAATTGGAGGGGCCTCTAAATACAGGAGGCAAGGAAAGTGAAGAGCAAAATGAAGAATCTAAAAGCAAAAAGAAGAAAGGGAAGTGTCCTGCTTCCAATAAATGGAATTGTGATAAGGCGAATCTCTGGCGCATTTATATGATGTCGTAAATATTTTTCAATTTATCACTATTATTTATTTCATATTTAGATTTTTTCTTTAAATTGAATTAAATAATCGTAGATTTCTTGATAAGCAACGAAAATTGAAACGAGAAGATAAATTGAAAAAGAGAACTCCAGCTGATCTTCCGAATTTTCCTCAATTGGTATCAGGAGAAAATCTTTCTCAAGGATTAGAATTTTATCCACTAAACACGTTCAATCAGCAGTACAAAGCTAATCTTCCCAGCAAATTAACAAGACGTGAAGATAAAATCAGAATATGGAGAAGCATGCGGTCAGATTCACTGGTTAGTGAAAATTCAAAGCCAATGAAAAATAAGATATTTATTGCATTTAAAAAATACTTGATCTCTCCACAATAAGCAAATGTTTTTTAATTAGGAAGATAGAAATTACCTTTCACAAATTACTCAGAAGCTATCGAAAACCGATAGTGATATATGGCCAGGGGTTTGGCCTTGTATTAAAATAAAATTAGCAGAAGAAAGGAAGCTGATTGAAAAAATAAAAAAGAGGAAAAGAATGGGAATATTGCCATGTCACTTGGAAATAGATAGCAGTGAAGATGAGCCCAGCAACGATTATGCTGATTATAAGGAATTGGGACATGCAAGAATTCCACCTACATGTCCGAAAAGCAGTAAATATTTATTCGTGGATCGAGCTGCTGGTGAAAATACAGGATTGGTTGATGGAGATTATATTCTACTTGAGTTTGTATCTAAAAAGAATAAGGTAAAAAGAGTATATACAGATGTGTGTCTTAGAGGCCTCAAAGGAATGCATATTGTTGAATTATCTCCGCGACGTGCACGAGAAAAAACCTGGAAATTCTGCTTCTATCAAGCGGTTGTTGCTTTGTTGGCAAAAACACAGTTAAGGTTATAGTTATAGCAAAAGACAACTTTTTATTGAGGACGAAAAGGGTAAAGGAAATTAATTGTTCTTATAGGTACAAATATGCATGGAGTGTGAACGTAGATTATATCTATGACCACGCTTGGATGCTCTTCGTGCACATGGGTTACATCAACATAAGAAAGAAGCAACGTCTACAGGATATAGTCGTTTACAATTACAAGTACAGCATCGAACTTGAATTAGTTCACGAATTAAAGGAGATTCCTCGGATCACTGATGTGAGTTGGAATTTTGTGGAAAAAACATTGAAAAAAGAGTTGGAGTTAGAAAGAAAGGAATTGATGCACACTCCGGAAGTAATTGGTTCAGAGAAGTACGCTATGCGAGGAAAATTACCAGTTCGTAAGAGCACCAAAGAGATAGAAGATTGGTTTGATAAATTGGATCTGCAATACAAAAATTGTATCTTCAGAACAACGAGATTTTCTTTAGCTTTTTGGAATGATGCTCTATTTTGGTATCTCTACAATCCCTTCAGGTGTGATAAATTTGGACTTTGGGATGACTCTGGATATGGTTGCATCATGAAATTTTGCTCGAGAGATTCTCTGAAGAGACATTTGATGATTCTCTTGCTTAGAGCTTATGTTCATGAGGAAAATTTTGAGGTAAAGAAGGATGATGGAGACGAGAAGGAAGAGCTAGAAAATCAAAGTGTAAACGAAGGAGGATCAGAAAAACTACAAAAGGACGTCTTTACGATCCAAATATTCCAAATGGTCTACCAGTGTTGCAAAATACACAATATAAAATTATTGCAAAGGGGTGCTCCTAAGCCAAAAATGCAATTGGTTTCCAAAAAGGATGTGGATGCTTGTCCAGAAGATTCAGAAGAGTTGACAGAAGCAGGATGTGTGACTGAAAAAGAGGAATCTGATGTTTTTGGCAGAGAACAGATAGAGAAGCAAATTTGGCTTAAAACAATGAAAATTTCATGGTCAAGAGTTTCAAAAGATGAAAGAAAGATGAGAAAGAGTGAGAAAGATACGCTTATGAAAAAGCTGATATGGCATCAGTATTATGTAGAGGAAGAGGGTAAACTTTTCTCTTTGTGGGGCCAAGTACATATCAATGATCAAGTTTTCCCGGAAGAGAATAGAGGAAAACAAAGTTATGCTTGCTACGTAGTTTGTGCTGGAATGACGAGGCTCATGGCACCAGAATGTTGGTCTCCTCGGACTTTGGATGCCATTTTGTTTTGTGGCGATGGGTATGTTAAATTTATAAATATATGAATGATATATCCATTAGATGTAAAATAATCAACTAATAAATTATAATTCCACCTTACCCAGCTATTATACCTCGAGTGTTCTAGAAGCAGAAGCAAAATCTCGAAAACCAGAATACTTGAATGTTGAATGCTGGAGCAACTACTTGTCCGAATATTTCAGAATTGGAGAGTTTTTATTCCAAGCGCGAGTACTACCAGCTATTTGTGGAAAGCTATACGTCAAATCAAACAGATATCTTTGGAAAACCTTGGAGCAATTTTTTCTGAAATACCGGTTTGGCATCCTAACGTGCGAAAGTGCATGTCTTGGAATTTTTAAATTTTGTGGAGCCTACTATATATTCGATGCCCATTCGATGGGTCCTCCTATATTTAATTATGGGATTGGAAGCGCATATCTGCTGAGAGCCACCTATTTTTACAAATTTATAACTACTTTAATTCTTACAATTGGATCACCAGAGTGCAGTCCATTTGCTCTAAATCCTATAGAAATTTTGAAGATTCTTGACCTTGATAATCACAGTTGTCCTGAAAAGAATCACGAGAAAATGTGTAGAGATATTAAATTGAAGGCAAGATGTCAATGATAATTTAATTCAAAACATTGTATTCTATAATTTTTAAGGAAAAAAATGGGAGAAGGAAATTCTATGGGATCTTTTCTCAATAAGCTAAAGTTAAAAATCCTCTTTTTTCTTTTGCCGGCGTCTTTATTGGATTTTCTAAATTCGAAATCTTAGCCCAGTGATCTTTTAACTCGTACTTCTCTTCGAGCTTCTCTTTCGATAGCACACAAAGCAAATCCAATTGTGGAGAAAACCGCGGGGGTTGTTTTTCGCGCGCTGTCGAACGGCAATGACTTTGGTGGGCTAAATAATTGAGGATAATGTGCCCTCAAAGTGGAAAAAAGCACTTAAGTCGATCGTCTTTAGGTCTCAGTGTCCCAGCGGCACATTAAACGATGTCTTAGTTTCGGTTTTGCCCGCCCCAGGCTTTGTATACTTAGTCCGACTTGACCAAACTTTCCATGGCGAAGTTACACTGTCCGCATAATTGGCACCCTCGGGCACTTGGGTACCTTTGCTCCATAGTCTCTGACATAATTTTCAAGTATATATCACGTTCCAAGTGCCCACAAGACCAATCCTCAACACCTATTAATTATTCAGTCTTTGAAATACAATACAGTAGTGTGTGTATGTGTGTGCATGTGTACTGAAAGGCTAATTGAAATAAAAAAAAAAAGAAACTTTCTTAATATTTGCACAATAATTTAATTCATTTTATACACATATAGCATTGGCCATATTTACATACATATTTACACGCTTACTAACCTATATGTACAGTCTTCTAAAGAATTTCATTCATGCCGCTCAAAAAATTCGTCGAGGAGAGTGCTTCTCAAGTCCAAGAGAAAATGATTGATGTAAAAACACAATAAATGACTCTAATGACTGAATTTAGTTAAGCTCTTAAATATAAAATATAGTTGAAAAGAATATACCGAAAATATTCACCTTTTTGTAGTAAGAATAATGAATGCAGATTGAGAAAAAGAAATTTTGTGATAAAAAAGCTACTAGGATGTGTTGATCTGTATCTTCTGCAGTGAATTGACACTTGATCAGCATTTATAATAAAATATTAATTATTTTTTTTTTTAAACTACGCGACTTCGAGATCGGAACTGTCAGTTTCTTGATCGTGTTGGGGTCTGTTTAATGATAAATGAGAGGATACTCGTATCGGATTGGCAGGAATACTTTCGTCTGTTCGCGGTCGCTGTTCCAGTTGTAATTTTCTTAATCGTTCTTGCTCCTCTCGTTTTTGCTTCCGCCACTTTGCTCGTCGATTCTTGAACCATACCTAGAACATAGGTTTCAACATTTTTTTTTCATTTCTCCACTTTCTATCAAAATAAGAGTATTTTCTTATCCCTCGTTTAATTACTTTTTATCATTTGTCATTTTATTATATCATTATCATTTATATATTTCAATTGAGGTGTGGGGATTTTGAATCCTAGTGTTAGGTCAGTGCAGTCAGAAACGACTTTGGGGAGCACTAAAAGCTGATATGAAAACCGACCGCTTTGCTTGCATGGACCCTTGTTCATTAAATATATTTTACTATTAAATCTAAACAGTAGAAGAAATGAAAAATTATATAAAGAATCATAGATACAAAGTATGAAATAGTTCTTTAAAAATAAACGTTTCTCTCATCAAGATTATTGCTGCACATGCACAATCTGAACAGAAAGGTTCTCTCGAGATAGCTTTTCCCAATCTGTGTACACTGTACACAAAAAATATGTGTGTTTTACGTTTTCTTAAATACCCTGTCGTTTTCTCGAAAAGTCACAGCTTACTAATTCTTAGCAAACAGAGCTAACACTCGTGTTTTAGTCCAGCAGGTGAATAGCAGGTATATGTTGTCTCAAAATGCTTTAGGGCTCTCGAGAAAAAGGATTTTTTCCTTTGCCGGCCTGTCTGCACGGGTGGTCTTTTATCACGTTGGAATTTTATGAGCCCCTTAACAAAAACATTGGAAAAAGTGTACCTATTTCCTGTTATAATGTATTCTGAACAGTAATAGTTGCAGTAATAATACCAAAAAAGATTGTGATTTAAAATAGATATTCAATATGTTAAAACATATTATATAAAGAAGGTAGTATTTTGATTAATCTAGTGATGAAACGTAATTGTGTCGATAAATTGCAGTTTTTGTATACATTTCAAAAAGCTTATTGGGAAAAGCATTGTAACGAGTAAAAAGCGAGTAAATATAGTGGGTGTTATAAATTATATGAGCACATAATTGGGACAAACCCATTAATACTAAAGCCTTTAATCTGGCATGCAATTAGCCCGTTATTGTGATAGGTACCTATTCACTAACACACTCTAAATCGGTGTACTTTAGTGGCCGCATTAAAATGTTGTGTGGGTTTTATGCATTAGAGCGGCAAACAGTTGAGCGACCGTCGGCGTCCGCTGGGAAACTTTGCCTACGTTTACATTTATTAATTGTCTCCAACCTTCAAATATGTTTGTCAACCCGAAACCCAATATGTCTTAAGGGTCGGAACCCAAAAGCAATTTGTCAGCTTTGCACCAATCCACGCATCATTGAGAACACTCAAATTTACTCTTGTCATCTTCCCATGCTTAAAAAATATGTGATAAATGCTAAATTATTAAATAAATTATTTTACTGGATGAATTACCTCAATTCTTTCTTCCTTGAGATCTACCTGGAGTGCAAGTTGTTCCCTGAGGAGAACATCAGGATAGTGTGTTTTGTCGAAAGTTGCTTCCAACTGTTCGAGTTGTTCCTCCGTGAAAATTGTTCTATGGCGTCGTTTCCTCTTCGCCATTGGACCAACGCCTGGCGCACTCGGATTTATTTGGTAAGGATGTCCGGTGTGATAAAAGGTAGGTTGTCCATGAAGAGAAACTCCTGCAGCTGCCATTGCAGCCACATACCCGCCTGGATAAAGTCCAGGATATGCAGCAGCTGAAAAAAGAATTATTCGTTTTCTAACTCAAAATTAAATAGGTATAAAGTGTAATTTCTTTACAATCTTATGAAGAGGCTCTCTAATGCAGAGGACACACGGAAAAAATGGATATTCAACCTTAATATCTTGGATAGTGAACTATGTGATAGCCATCTAAGATATTCAGTCTAAGTATCTGGATATTCAGCCTCAATATCTTAGATACTCAAATAGGTGACCAACTA
>JAUESH010000043.1:17522064-17533130 GCA_032275165.1 Synergus magnus | reverse complement strand
TTCGTGGTATACTTGGATTAATATACACGTATTTTAATATTGCAACACATGAGTATATTAATTTGATGTTCGATACACGTATATTAAAAGTATATTAATTTTACAAACATTTTTAACAGTGAATTAATAAAAAAAATAATACAAAAAATAAGTCTTATATGTCAAAGAAAGGGCAAGTAAAAATTTTTCGTTGACCACCAAAGACGAAAGGAATATTAAATCCCTCGTTGAGCATGGAGTAGTGTCAGTAGCATCGATTTAAGAGGATCGCTTTCAAAAATCTCAGGAGCCAGAAAAAAGGCTCAGCCAATGAAAATATTTGGATGTTTTCAAAGCAGCAATTCTCCACAAACTGTTTCATTGTGTCAAGAAGCTTTCATGAGTCCTCTATGTGAAATTTTCTATTTTGAGAAGTGAGTGGACAGTTGCCTCCGATATCTTCATTTCTCCGCTACTATAGCTTTCCCGGAAGTCTATTTTATCCTTCCACGCTAATTCTCCTTTTTAGACATTTCATTCATATTTTCATTTTTTAAAAGGAGCAATATTCTTCAAAAATCTGGCTAGATTGCACTCTGAAAAGTATTCTATTATTAGTATTATTGCATATACCAATTCATGTTCAAAACTTGAGATTTAAAACTAAGAACGAGATTGAGGGATCTTACAAAAATTATTCTCCGATAACTAAAAAATATATGTATTGAATTATAGTTTTTATAAAACGCTTATTCTGTTGTCTTCTGCACTTCTCTCGTGATAAAAATTAGAATGATTTTTAGACTTTTTGAAGAAAGTTGCTTTCGTTTACAGTCATATATATATATATGTGTATATAATATAGTATATGAGATAAAAAATATAAGTACGTATACAAAATGTAGATCATTCTTTGGGATTTTTTTTTCGAGAATATGGGCACGTGCTCTTGGACAATGCGTATTAATATACGAAGTGTTTTTCTTATACATTATCATATAAATACCCGCGCTAGTGTACTTTCTTAGGATATGACATTTCTTTCTTTTCAGACAATTCACGACCTGAATCGTCATCGCTAATGCTATTTTCTACATAATCCCTTAACAGTCGCTTGTTATTTATTGACTAGTGATGACAGTAGTTAACTAATAAATACCAGGAGAAATACGAGATTACCGATGAGTTAAAAAAACATCTTCATTCCTTGAGCCACAGAAAAATACTAACTTTTCAAACTTATGATCTAAGCGTTCCTGATTCTTCGTGATTTTTATGTTAAAAATATTGAGTATCTTAAGAGTAGGAAAACTGGCCAACAAATTTCTCAGAATCACTAAAAAAATTCTCCTCTGATTGTAATTAATTTCATGACAATTCACTTTCAGTTTGGTTTCAAAGGAATTTCAAAAAATTTTCTATATAATTGAACATTCTAGACAAGTTTCTTGGCCAATAAAACTTGAGAAATTAGGTGATCGCCGAGGAGTTAGAAATTTTCAAGAAGACGTGAAATAACTTCAGGCACGTAGGTAGAAATACATTCAATGATTTGGTAACATAACAATGCTGGAAATTTTGAATACGTCTCTCATTTTTTAAGTGGAACATTAATCGTAATTTTAATTGCAAGATGGATATCTGTGCTTGATAATCTGCGGTAACACATATTTACATAGAAAATGTCAGATACCTTTGAACATATCTTGCAGGAAAAATACAGTAAGTCACCTCACGCGATTGTGCGTTTAAACTTGGAACTTGGCAACGTCAGTGGTTCTAAACACTAAAGAAATTAAAATTTATACTCTTTTTATCAAAGTCATAAAATAAGAAAGATTCAAGGATTAACAAATTTTAATAGAATAGATACAGAAGTTAATCAGAATTAATTCAAGTTTTCATCGGTCATCAATATAGAGTCATTGTCACCGAAACCGTCATCGTCATCGTCTATTATACATATAATGTGCCACCGGCCTTACACTGTTATTATAGTTAAGAGATTCCCATTGGCACTGCACATTCGTCGCTTTTCTCTTATTAGCCCCCAAAAGAGGGTGAAGCCGAAATGTAAGTATCAGAAAAAAATTAGGAAAAAGAAAAGTGACAAAACTGAGAAATTGAAGAATCGACCAAATTAAAGAAAAATAACACAAGTGGTATCACAAGAATCTCTTTTTCAACTTTGACTTGAAACTCTATATGTAGACAATTTAAAACTTCAATCGCCAGACGTGTTAAATTGATTAAATTCTGTACTTCTTTTACTCTTTTACTCTCAAAATCGATAGGAGTGATTCCAATCAATGCCAATAAACGTAAAACAACGTAAAAGTAATTCAATATCTTAATCAAGAGAGGTTTTCGCAGTCAAAATACAACATTAAGTTTAGTCTTTCAATTGTTTAAAATTACGCTTTTTTAAAAAGTTGAAAAATGTTCTCAAACGCTTATCGTGAAATAAATAAAATTCTAGAGTTCTAAATATTAAAAGGGCCTGCTTATTAGGAGGAAGTGAACGTTCTTATCGCATCTTTACGATCCTCGCAACGATTATGAGTTTAGAAATTAATTTCTGCATTCTTTAGATGGCTGATTAGAAGAATACGACAACGATGAGAATAATTTAATAAGAATCTATCGCCGTGCTTTAATGTTTCGGTGATCGTAAGCTTTTCGTTAGCTGTATGATTTACGAACGGCCTTGTATAAACATTTCAATAGAAAATTTAAATTTTGTAAATATCCAAATGCTTTGTAGATTTGAGATTTTTCGAAGGATCGTACCTCTCTATCACTTTTTAGATGACATTCTTAAATCTAGACTAAATTAGACGTAGTATCCTAATGCAGAGGAAAAGCCAAGTTTTCTTCTTGTTGTTGGTTTATCTAAGATTTTTGCTTTTCAGTGAAACACATCTCCATCGTGATACCTGCATTGGCACTGCTTCGACGAAATCTGCATGAGTCGTTGTTTTCTCGTGGCTTGCGTCTGCTGAGGTGCCTCTCGACCCATTTTAACATTGTTAAAACAGAATCTGTACTGGGCAAACGTCGCTCGGCGGATGTGCGAATTATATGAGAGGAAGCCACACGGAACGTCGCTGCCATACCTTTCAATGCCTGAGAAAGAAGAAGTTAATATGCTTCAACATTTACCAGTTAAAAATGTATCAAGCAAGATTAATCGAATTTAGACCAAAAGATGTTTAAACTACAATCTGACTAAAATATTTACTCACCCGCATCGCGTCTTCGTCCGTGACATCATCTCCTACATAAATGATTCTGATTCTTTCGCTCCAATCGAGTCCAAAAGCTGTTCTGAGAATGTAAATTGATGCACGACCCTTATTCCATTCAACCGGTGGTTTAGCTTCAATAGCACAGTGTGCAGAGCAAGCCTTAAATCCTACACTCTCAATCAATCTTTTTGCGTGTTCAATCATCTTCGATCGACCTTCCATTGGTGTTTCACGGTAGTGGAAAGTCAGCAAGGCTCCTTTGTTCTCTACCCAGGCACCGTCCTTACACAACTGAATCAAAACAAAATAAAGTAAATGATTGTAAAAAATGATTGTCAAAAAATTCCAGTCTTTATCTCTTTAATGAAAAATACCTGATCTTGAAGAGCTTGCATCAATCCAGCAACCTTGCCCTCATACTCGGAAGGCATCGGATGAACGAATTTGCTTCCATCCGGGTGTAAAATTTCAAGGCCATGATTACCAGCATACGTTATTCCGTCGATTCCAACCATAGATTTGACGTTGTTCACATTTCTGCCAGATATTATCGCGATGTAAACATCTGACATGTTCGATAATCTTTGCAAGACATTTTTCGTTTCCAGTGGTAGAATCGCGAGGTCCGGATGCGTCGCAATCGGGGCAAGTGTACCATCGTAGTCCAACAGGAGAGCTAGCTTGTGATCATCGCCAATATACCTAGGGGACATGCGCCATCATTTGATCGTTACCCGGCTTTCATCATGAGTCAGGTCGCAATCGCTCGCGCGGGGCCCGCCTGCTCCATAAAGCTTTAAAGCTTTTTTCCTTTTTCAACAATTATTAACCACTTGTCCCTATTCCCATAAATCCAAATAACACTATTTCCCGAATAATGTTATACCCAATTTCATTTAATTCAAATAAGACTACTTCCAATCTATCAAGCCTTACGAAAAAATGTCAGAAAAAAATACAGGAATTCCTGTCATTTTTTTGCGACCACATGGAATACAACAAGAAAACGACAGGAAAACAACAGAAAAAATGACAGAATTCAAATGATAATAGAAATCCCTGTCTTTCTTCTGTCGTCATCGTTTTCGCGAAGAAATGACATGAAAAAATTACAGGAATAACTGTAGTTTTTCCCTATTATACTTTTTCGTAAGAATGATGCTCGAAATTTTCGCTTCTTAATGGTTCACAAAGGTTCCCAGTGCCAAGCTTTCAAATTTTATGCACCTTGAACTTCATGCAGAATAATGGCTGCACCCACGAGGCGACGTACCCAAACTCATGCTTAATTTATATGATTATCTAAAAAAAATATTTGGGAATGCTATATAAGCTGGTGGAGTAAATGTCAATATAACACTGACTTTTCATGGCACTTTTTTTTTTAAATGGCATAACTTTCGTTCTAATTGAGCAATTTATATTTTTAAATTCTCAAATTATATACATATGTATCACTGGTGGTCCCCTCAATGAAACTTATCTTTTCCTGTAAGTTTCATTATGGGGGAAAAATATAACGTAATTTTGAACAAACTTTATTTTTATTTATTTATTATTTTTTTTTTTTCAATAACCACTAGTGGTCCCACAATTAAATTTACAAGATTTGTAAAGCACATCTATGCTTTCATTTCCTGTATGTTTAATCATGGGACCACCAGTGGTTATTGAGAAAAAAAATAAAACGTAAGACCATTTTTTCTAATCTTCAAAAACTACTTAGAGGGATTTTCTTCAACAATAATGAATTCGGTATGTGCCGAATTGCATGTAATTTTTCATCCAAGAGGGAAATTCTTCCTATCAGTTGACATGGACTACGCCAGCTTAAGAATCGGCTTAAAATAGTTTTCTCTAAAACGAAATTACACCTTCCTTTGATACTCGTATGAAAATCCCGCCGTAGCACATGCGCTGGTCGGGCCCAGACATGCACATTCCTTAACTCAGATGGTACCTACTTGCTCAAATAATCATCAAAATCGTCCATTGTGACTGGCTGCATTGTGGTCGCTCCCACAGAATCGCGTTCTTCGAGTGAACCCATCACCTGGAGAAACGACTTCATCCAGTGGTTCACATCGTATATTCTCTCGCGACGACGCAAGTGGTTCATTCTCAAAGTTCGCTCGTCTTCAGGCATCGTGAGAGCTCTAGAATATTTCAGATGATTAAATTGCTTCAGACGATTTAGACAACTGATAATCATTTCAAATCAAATAGGACTCATACCTGTGAATGACTTCTGCAGCTTCGTCTATTTCGTAAGGATTGCAAATCAGTGCTTCGTGCATCATCTCACCAGCTCCAGCGAAAGGAGAAACGATGAGGACACCTGGTGGTTTGTTAATCTGACAAGCGACAAACTCTTTGGCGACTAAATTCATTCCATCTCTCAAAGGAGTGACCAAAGCTACAGCAGCATCTCGATAAAAGGCTGCCAACTCGTCCTGACTCACACAACCGTAAATGTAGCGAATTGGAGACCAGTTGGGAGTCGTAAAGCGTCCATTGATGCAGCCTATCAATTGATCCATTTCCAATTTCAGATCTTGGTATTCACGGACGTCTGTTCTAGATGGCACAGCAATTTGCAACATCGTGACCTGGAGAATTATTTTTTTAATTGCCGAGACAAATGGTAACGTTTAGAATCAGAGTCAAAATTTGTGCTACAATACGATAAGATTTTATTTACCTCTTCTCGATGTTCGGGATGCTTCTCCAATAGCATTTCGAATGCCTTCAATCTATGAACAAGGCCCTTGGTGTAATCCAATCGATCCACCCCGAGAACTATTTTTTGATTCGTGAGCATAACCTTGGGTGCAGTTTCAGCTAATTGAACAAATCTGTCGAATGGAATGCCGATAGGAAGAGGTCGAACTCGAACTGTCCGACCTCCATGCTCGACGAGAAGGTTTTTACGATCTACTCTGCAACCTAAACTTCTCTGACAACAGTCGACAAAGTTTAGACAGTAGTCTTGAATGTGGAACCCAACCATGTCACAGCCTAAAATTATTCAAGGTTTTTAAGATGCATGATTATCATTTGCAATTTAAAGAGTTAAAAACGTGGCAACAAAAATTTTACCTAACATGCCCTGAAGGATTTCGTCAGCCCATGGAAAGAGTCTAAAGATGTCCCATGGAGGAAACGGAATGTGGAGGAAAAATCCCAACTTCAATTTAAGATTCTTGTCATCTGCTGCTTGCCTTACCCAGTTGGCTGCCAGCATTAGGTGATAGTCGTGAACCCAAACAAGAGGTGTTCCATTTCCCTGACCAGCTTGTTCTTTGTGAATAAGCTCCAGAGCCTGAACCTGAACAAATTAAGAACAAGGCAAATTTACCAAATTTGCAAAATAATATCCAGATAGGTATTTTTCAAATCAAAAATTGGTTTTTATAAACCTACTAAATATGTACTTCAACATGGTCCTGAAAATTTTCCTCTGCAAATTTTCAAATACATGTTCTAAAGATATTTATAAAATCTTAGCATCAATTTAGTTCCAAGAAAAAAATAAAGAAAATAATTGTTTTCAGGAAATGGATTGATATTAAAATATTTTTCTTACAGTTTTGGCTGCGAATTCTTCATTGACTCTGCTGTAAGCTCGCCAATGATCTGCGATAAATGTTGCTCTGTCCGGCATGGAGTGAAATAGAGGCCAAAAGGTCGCATTACAACAGCCATTGTAGTAAGAGTCAAAAACTCCGGGTTCTACGTGCACAGCTATCACCTGAAATAGAAGAATATCAAACTGATATAATAATATCAAGATTAAATTAAATTCTAGGGAATAATGTCTGAATAATTATTCATCTGAAAAAATTAATACTATCTCAGGATTTCAGTAACTTTAGAAGATTAACAAATTCTCTTTTTCCCGTCAGCATTTTACAATTAAATATATGTAGTATTATTTACACTTGATAAATTATCTCCCTATTGCCGGAAATGTGCCTAAAATTGAGAGCTTGCGGAGAATCACAGCTCGAGAATAGGCCTGGGTCAAATAAATGGGGACAAAAGAAAAACAATCCAGAACTCTAATCGGAAATGCATAAAGTCCAACGTAAGCATGCTAGCATAAGCAAAGATAACTACTGTACTGTTTATTCTTATGATTCTCTCAAATGTGATATGATGCGGCACGCCTCCTCTATTGCTATCCGTTAATTGCTTATTATTTGTCCATCGGTTTTCGCTCGTTAAAGCTACCACTTTCTTTATTTCCAATTGCTGGAAAACACAACTCAAGAATTGACGCAAATCGTAATCTTTTAGAGATAAACTTAACGTCCAACAGTCAGACACAACTACTTTAATATTAACTGACTTTAACGAGTCTCTGAGTCTGTATGTCTTTATCGGTCTTAAAAAGAGCCAAGGGCCAAGTACCTTCTAGATTAAATACGTTATTTTTTTTTTAATCCAAATCTTGGTGATTCATTTACTACGATTTAAAATTATTTACTTAAACTTTTAATTCTTTTTCCCAAACACATCCCAAAATAGATAAAAGTAGTCTGTATATTATTGGGAAGGAATCTTATTTTTACACTTCTGGAATTAGTTATTCCCAGGATGAAGGAAGATTATTTCCTGAAATTAATGGCTCATCATTGCAAGATGAGCATCATTATCCAACTCGGATTTCAGGTTGATATCATTTTGAACAGTCTGCAGTCTATTTATAGGAAAGTTATTTTCGTGTATTACACAAGATTACTAGTGAAGACAAATCTGTAAGTTGTCGTGAATAAAATTGCATAGGTACCCATTAAAGTTTGCTATTCACGCCAATGTACTTGTAGATACTGTGTAATTAATGACAAATATACTTTGATTATCACTCTATCTACTTTGAGTAGTATTACGAGATACGAGAGGAGAGCCTCTATATGAAAAAGACATATAAATTGAGTGAAATCTAGCGAAGGATAAAATTCATTCAAATGAGCTTAAAATAATTTTATATAATATAATATATATTATAATAAAAGGACAAGTGATACAAGTGTTTCAAAATTAATTGAAATTTAGAAAAACAGCTCTATGGCGCCTGACCTCCTGCTCTTAAATTCTCTTTGTCTCTCTCTTAAGATACAATCATCCCATCAAGTATAATTGAATTGTAATGCCCCGCCAATTTTCACTTAAAGACGTACATCTTAAAGCGTTAACTAAATTTAAAAATGTCAGAATAATTCCAAATTACATTGCCAACAGCCGTCCAATCAAATTATTGCAAGGGGCACTAAGTGAAAGTATAAAATTTATTTAAAATATCACTGAAAAAACTCTATGGTTGTGACACAGGCGCGTAAGCAGGGGGGCTTCACCCCCCCCCCCCCCGAAATTTTAGAAAAGTTGTCATGGGTATATAGACTCGTCACATATGTTTGATATTTCCACAACCATATGTGGTTGTGGAAACTACTATGAAATAGTAGTGGCAACTATTTAATAATAGTTGCCACATAGCTGTGGTGGTTGCCTCATGATAGTTGTGGTTGTTGCCTCATAATAGTTGTGGTTGTGACAACCACAATCGTGGTTGTGGATACCACAAATCGAAGTTGTACCATATTTTACTATTTCTGTGATTGCCACAACCATAGCAATTCTTTCCGTGATAAAATAATGCATTTTTAATCTGAAATAACCAGAATGGAATAAGAAAATAAAAGAATACCCAATTTTTTCTCCAACATGTAGAAATGTTTCACAACACATTTTTTCCTTAAGAAATTTTTGTTTTAGTCATTCACTTTTGAAATAAGCCTCTAATCACAAACAAAATTAAATAATTAGCAATCATTTAGCATAAATTTATATTTCACACCAGGTATTCCTTCATGAGCAAGATGAGCATGAAATCGTAACAGAATCATATAATCGACTGCAATGTCTCTCTGGCTGGTATGCAGTAAAACTTGAATTAAAATTGTTATCATTAGTGAATGTCTGATGATAATGGGCTACGTACACGCGTCATTTGTTTGATAAACTATCGACCCCTTTTCACTATGATGATTCTCTCAAAAGTTCTTTTTTTTTTTTTTTTTTTATTTCATTTTATAAGATTTTGTTCGCGTTCACGTCATTAGTGTTCACGTGACATGTGGCTGAAATAATTATCAAAAACTGAGTTTTCATTATAATATCTGAACAATCTAATATGATAATTCCTGAATTATTAATAATGAATATTGTTTGAACGAGCTAATATTTTTCTGAGAAAATCATCCTAATCGAATAACTTTAGCCAGTTGCATCCCGAACTAACCAGTATGAGATTATAGGCTAATCTATTCCAAGAGTTGTACTCTGAAAATATTATTTCAAATTAATCAAAGTTTGAATCTTTACTATTATTTGCTTTCAAAAGTTACAATCTCTAATAAAAGTGCGTATGATTTATTTTTTCAAGACAGTTCAGCTTCTTCTTTACTAAAATATCGTACATATATAGTCAATTAGCTAAAAATAAAAAAATAAAATAGAATAAATAAATAATAAAATAATAATAAATAATAAATGAGTAAAATAAAAATAATAAATAAAAATAACTGGCGTAAGAGGAAGGAAGCCTCTTTATAATGAAAATAATTAATGAGGAACATGCTCTCTAAATCTGAATCAGCAAAAATCCGCTGATTTACCAGTGAAATTGGCTGATTTATTAAAAATATCATTCACTGATTGAAACAGCGAAATTTTCGCTGATTCAGTTTTAGAGAGTGCACTTCATGTAAAAGAACGTACTTTCTTAATAAGGCCAAACGAAATCAATAATCGACAAGGACTACTGAAAAGTGAAATAAAGTAGAAACACGGCTTTTGGTTCAATTAAAAATTCTTTTAATAAGTTTCATTATTTCTTTTTATTAACTATCAAGGATCAAGATTTTATAATCCTCCAACGATTATTATAAAATATAATATTTTGAGAAAAATCCAACTGCAGCGATAAAGTGAAGAAAGGGATAAATAATTACCGAAAATTTTAATTGTTACAAATATTCAACTAAAAAGAGTCACGCTAGATGCTGAGTCAATGGAAGAATAAGTACATCAAGTGTGATTTCAATGCCAAGGTCGTATTCCGTAGCAGACTATATTTACGAATCACCAGTCAGTGGAAAATTAAATGACAGTTTTACTTCTTCGTGGAAAACATTCATAGGTACACAATTTCGATTTCATAACGCGTCATTTCGCAGCTGACTCCAAACGTTAATTTAATTATATAGTGCATCATATCTTAATTGAATTCATATTCTTTTAAAAATATGATTCTATTTTTAATTAATTCTCAAGAATTGATATGTATTTTCAAGGCCCTAAATCTGTTCAAGCTAAATGTTATAAACGTTGTTTTATAGGAACATTGACAATTTACTTGAGATAACTTGAATTTTATGGATCGTTGCAAGACATGGTAAGAGTGCTGAACTTGAAACTTGACGTTTTCGAATTGGAAACAATTTTTCATAACTAAAACTAACTAAATCTATCAATTGGTTTTTACTTTCAACCCTAGGGTTGAAACTCTTACTTTCACCCCGCTGTGAAGGCATCGAAAGTCAAATTTTCAATTTAGATGTTATGAAAACAATTTTTCATAACATCTAAATTGAAAATTCAACTTTCGATGCCTTCACAGCGGGGCGAAAGTAAGAATTTCAACCCTAGAGTTGAAAGTAAAAACCAATTGATAGTATTAGGTAGAGAAGGCATCGAAAGTCGAATTTTCAATAGATGTTATGAAAAACAATATACGTGAAATTGTCGCCTTTCTCCCCTTGTCACGTAAATTAC
>JAUESH010000043.1:17475970-17521964 GCA_032275165.1 Synergus magnus | reverse complement strand
TTTGTTCTGCTCGCCCAGACAGTGGCATAGTTCGTCATGTTGTTGTGCGAGGTGAACAGCTTCATTTTAGCCTTGCAGGAGTCGATCACGTAGACGACATCGTTAATGGTAATTGAAGTTTCTGCTATGTTCGTAGAAAGGATAATCTTCGTCACGTTCGGAGGTACTGGATCGAAAACCTTTCGCTGATCTTCTCTTGGAAGCTGAGAGTGCAAAGGGATGATGCAGTATCCAGATCCACCATAAAGAGGATGTTGCTGCAAATGCTTCATCATGGCGAAAATGAGATTCCATCCAGGTAAAAAGATCAGCACAGCTCCAGGCACATTCTGCTCTTTGATATATTTCAAAAGACCCTCTATCAATTCAAAACTTATCTCCTTTTCCGGTAGCTGAGCCATCGCATTCTTCGTACTGGGACTATACTGTGGGCCAATTACTTTATTGAGATTTTCCTCAGGTTCTCCGTCCACTGGAACATCTTCCGAATCCCGGCTTTTGCGTTTTTTTGTTTCCCCAGTCGGAACAAAGTTGGTCATTTGAATGCAATCTTCCAAGAAATATTCTTGTACTGGATACGATCGTCCTGGAATTTCGATAACGGGGCAGTTGTTAAAGTATTGACTGAATAAGGTGGTGTCTATCGTAGCTGACATTAGTATTATTCGCAAATCAGGGTAGCGATGAATCATGTCTCGCAAAACGACCATTATGAAGTCGGAATTAACATCGCGTTCGTGAATTTCGTCAACGATCACGTGAGAAACACCTCTTAATCCACCTTCCAATTTCCTTAGGAGAACACCGACCGTGCAAAACATTATGCTACCATAAGGTCTCGGCAGACAAGACTCAAACCTCACAGAGTAACCGACAGATTGACCCAAACTCTCGCATCTCTCAGAAGCTACGCGGTCAGCAACCGATACCGCCGAAATTCTTCTGGGCTGGGTAATAGCAATTGAACAATAAGCGCCTTGACCCGAAAGAATGTAATCGTCGAGGATAAATTGGCAAACTTGGGTCGTTTTACCACAACCAGTATTTCCTCTGATAATGATCACAGGATTATCATTAATTGCAGCCATAATTTCGTTCTTCTTTGCAAAAACTGGAAGTGAAGATCGTTCCTTGATGCTTTTTTGCAAGTTGTTATCTTGCTGCAATCTTTCCCTTTCGTCGCTCATTATATCCTCTGATAGTTTGTCCAATGACATCGTCGCCAGAGGTCCTTCGTCAATATTACAACCGGTCCAAGGATTCCAGTTTTGTTGGGGAGGAGACCAACTGACGACACCCGCAGGTTGTGGAACACTCGATATAAAATCGTCTAAAACGTGATCAGTCACGAGAGATATTCCAGGCACTGATACTTTCTCTCCGCCTTCTTCTTTCTTTACAACCACTTGCTGCAAAATATATTGAAGATTAGTTTAAATAAGTATTACGTATTTTTTAAAAATTTATTAACTAAATTTTTAAATATATTTTTTCTTATATCAAATTTGTTTAAGAACTTACAGGTATAGGATTTACTTGAATTGGATTTATTTGCAATCCTTCCAAAATATTGTAAATTTCCGCCTCTAGTTCTGGATTAATTTTCACAGGGTAAGGTTTCATTTGATCCGCTTCTTTTTGCTTCTTCAAAGTTCCAGAAAATGCCTCAATCACTCCGAGATGATATAATTGTCGAACGATCGATAATGCGCAGCTTTTGGAAGCTGTTTGCTTGTTCGATGCCGTCTCTCGTCCAATAATTGCTATTTAATTAAATGATAGAATCTTAATATTTGCTTTTAATTTCATTTAATTTAATAGAGTACATTCGTTTGTAAAAATAACTACTTACTTCTTCTAAGTTGGTTTACGTAGAACTTCATTTCAGCCAAGAAGCTCCTGTAAAATCATTGATTTTAATGTCGCTACTTGAAATTTAAAAATATTAAAAACAAAGCTTCTTCCACGGCAAAACAATCAAACTCACCACTAGAAGTCAGCCGAAACCATATTGGAGCACATTGTTCATACCTCTGCAAGTGACATCACCAAAACTATTATTGAATTATTTCAATAAAAGCTTCGATTATAGATTTTTCACGTCGTTGCTCAAGAGATTTTTTTGACACTCTTGAACCGGTGTTTATATTATATGCTTAGTGCACTCCAAAGTGGTCTCGTTGAAATTCAAATAGTGTCATGAACGAGCAAACCCCATTTTAATTACATTTCGAAAGGAGGATAAAAACATTTATCGGAAAACAAATAATAAAAGACAAAGTTAGCTTTTGACTTATATTTTCGGATCTCACGAGATATCTTGTTTTCATATCCTTCCCGCTGGAAGAGTTTTAACAAAAGTTGCAATGGAAAGAATATGAAAAACATTAATATTTTGATTTTCAATTTTTTTCTTAGATTCTAATCATATGCATTCTTTGAATTGTGATTTAGAGGGGAAAAACAGTCTTAAAATGGTTTATATTTTCCATGGATTTACGTAGACCACATTTCCTCTCAGTAATTGTTTCCTCCCTTTTATTCAAGCTCTGAACGAATCCATTTCAAATCACACAAGCAATGGATTCCTACATTTCAAAATCTAACTTTAATTTCAGATATTCATTCTCATTCTTTTTTATGAGCAAAATATAATTTCCAATGAGCGTTGAGATTAAAATAATTCATTACGAATCATTTAAATCTACATTTTCTTATAAAAATGTACTGCATCGAGAGAATAAATCAGTCAAAAGCTAATTTCATCTTAAAGGCTCGCCAACGAAATCTGAAATAAAAATGAATATTGTAGTCTACAAGTAAAAAAAAAATGCACACCTTGTGTGGTCAGGACCAACCGGAGTATACTTGTAATCGGCACTGATTTTATTGGTCTGCATAAATTGATGCAGTTTAGATTTGGCATTTTCCATAGTCCAATTCCCATGAATTCCAGCATTCACGTCGACGTCCTCTGCTTCTTCGACCCTTTTTTGATCAGCTATTCTATCCAAATAAGTATAATTACTTTGTCCTCCCTCATTGTAAGGCCTATACGCTTGACCAATATCATTCGGACCCATTCCATCGCTAAAAACTGATTTCACAGGACCCTTGGGTCCCATATTAGCCTCGTCTAACTCTCCTGGTATTTGAGCAGCTGATCCCAGATCGCCAGGAACGTCTTTCCGATTGACATGTCCATTTCGAACGAGATAGCTGACGAAATCTCGAGATGCATTTCCCTGAGCATCTTTTTTATTCGTTGAATTTCCTGCACCAACGTAGTCAAATCCTGAAACTCTCAATTCACAGAGGAATCTTTGTCGATGTTTCGGACCTATGAACATAATTTATTAAAATTTTTATTAGATTATGAATGCAAAATTATTCTAAGTACTTAATCATTTTAAACCCAGCAAAAGATTCCTCAATGCAAATCGCTTTTATTTTGTAAGGCTAATATGTAATGAATACATTTATACTAAAATAATCGATATTATTATTTACATATAAAGAAAACAATTTATTGATTTGCTAATGCATGGTTAAATTTTGAGGTAAGAATCGTAAAAAATTATGGAGAATGAGAAGAAAAGAGAAGAGAACATTCTCATAATTAATCGTGATTAATAACAGTTAATCACAGTTAACAATCCGCTATTCCAGGAAAAAAAATGGTAAATTTCTTTAGTATTCTTACCCGTTGGTCGAACGTCAAATTGTGGTTCTTTGCTATTTTTAACACACCACTGGTGAAGGAAAGATTTTATGTCACCCATGATAATTTTCTGCTTTTTAAAAGCTTTTTAAAACACTTTTAACGAACTTTTATTTAATAAATTTGACAGATAGAGTTTGGCCAAAATGTCCACACACATAAATAAGATGGAAGCCAATGGAAGCCGGGCACCGGAAGTGACTTGACTGAGTTTTGATTCTTTGATTGTACTACTCAGGTCAGTAATCAATTTAAAGATTTAAAAACATAATCTTAATTTTTACAGATCGACTCTATCTAACAATTTTGATAATCTCATGAAGCAAACATACTTATTTTTTCTATTGTTCTTATTATTGAAATCGCTCGACGCAATTGAATAAAGAAACAAGACACTTCGTTTTGGATCGAACAGCTGACCCAGCTGACTAATCTGACCAATCATCACCAATTACGTCATTTTTGGTCAGGGACGTCAGATAGTCCGCAAGAATATGTGATATGTGACTTGTGGTCTCTTGACACTAGAATAAACATTTTAATTATATTACATAAATTGAATTCATCGTTAGTGAATGATTAGTGCTTCTAAGTATAAAAAATAACATTTAGAAGTTTTGACTTTGCTATACAACTTGCTCGTAAGCACATTCATAATTTTAATAAGATTTTACATAACCACAGTTTGCATTTCCACGATTTCCACAAAACTTTAAAATGTTAATTTATTCTAGTCTTCTTTAATTTCCTTTAAAGTTTTTGAATGACAGAACCAAATAAGACTGAATAAGACTAACGATATCTCTACATTGAGTGTTAGTTGAAGAATAATATATTAGTTCATTTATTTTAATTTAACAATTAAATTTTGTTTCTTTCATTTGTTATTTATTTATGATGCGCACATTTTTATGAATAACAATAGTATTGCGATTATTTCAATTTTAGAGCTGCTGAAAGACCTTTATTTTGAGTTTTTCATTCCATTTATTTCACATTTATTTGTGAATAAAATACAGCTTATCAATTTTTCCATAATTCTGAAAGATAAGGTTATCTGAAATGATGCAATTTTCAAATTTTCTAGTACAGCGTTTAAATTGTTATATAATTTAATCCTTTAAAGCCAAATAAGGCTTATTTTATTTTTACAGACGCTTTAAAATCCAGACTGTAGAAATTATGCCGACAGAAATAAAAATAATAATGTATTTAGCAAGGCATTATTATGTGTTAATATCATTATTATGTGTTAATATTTTCTGTTTCAGATTAGCACATTTCAATCCGAACTGCACAAAAATGGCTGATGATGATTACTCTGATTTTCTTTCCCCAGATTTAGACAAGCCTTTTACGACTAGACTTGTCGAAAGATGTAAAGCTCAACCATTTTTTATGGCTGGTAAGATGATTGGTCTTATATACATATGCATTAAAATTCAATATTATGTTATTTAATTATAAATAACCCTTAACAGGTTGGGCGGGAACTATTGGTGCTCTTATATATGGTGCTTATCGATACAAAACTAGAGGACCTTCTATAAATCCAAGTATATTTATCGTTCAACTACGAGTCTTCGCACAAGGAATAATCGTAGGCAGTCTCTCTTTGGGAATGATTTACCAGGTTTATCTTAACCAGGTTAAAAAGAAGGAGAATTTAAGTAAGGATTGATTCGTCAGAATTTACCAAGAAATATTGGAAATTTTATTGAAGATAAACGAGCTAATCTAGTTTATTTTTATTTCGCAAGGAATATTTTCCATAGTTTTTTTGCCAAGAGGTGTGAAAGCAGGTTGATAGTGTATTATTTTTTCACGAAAAATGACAATGGTATAACTTTGAAATTCAAACGTATATTAGGAAATATGCAGATATAAATGTAGTATAGAGTTAAATATTTATTTATAATACAATTTAAAATTGTATTACAAATGTTAATTTACAATGTACATAAATATTTTCTTCTGAGATTCTCAAGAATATAATAGAATATGAAAAAGAAATATTAACTGCTAAATCCTGTTGTAATGTTTATAACTATAATAAAGAAAACACTGTTCCGCTAAATATTTTTGTTTGATATGTTAATAAAAAAAATGATAATTCAAATTTTCCCGCCTAAAGATGCGCAAGACAATTATATATTCAAGACAAACTACATAACCTCATTTGAGGATAAATATTTAGAAGGTTTAGAAGTTTTCAATTTCGACTGCTTTCGAGTTAAGAATTTATATTCGCGATTTAAAAGCGTGCCTTCCTTGCAGCAGTAATTAAATAACATTAAGTGCGAAATAATAATAACGTAATTGTTAACATGTTCTTCAGAAAATAAAATAAAGAGGAAAGCCGTTGACAGCAGACAGCTCCATTGCTTTTGAGAACAGCTGTTAGTGATACAAAAATGTGTTCACAACAACAATAGAATTATAATATTATATCCAATAATCATTTTTTGTGATAGGGATATGCGAGAAATTGAATCTTTCCAGTCTTTCAAGAATCACCAGTTCTTAGGCATCTTAGAATGGAAGACGTTAGCGATAAATTCGTTTACGTGTATAGTTCTTCTGTGGAGACGAGAATACAAATAAAAATGTTAGTACTCTTTTTATTCTTGAATTGATAATCCGCTTCTAAGATTTCCATACACTTGTGTTCAATAAAATTTTTTTAGCGAGTAGAAAAAACAATATTTAGATAGCTTGTCGATTAAATATTAAATCCAATTTTTATTTCGGATTCTAACTTCAAGCTTCAAGATATTGTATGGAACATATTTGATCAAAACCTCATTATTTTATTAATTCTATTTTGCAGAGGGACATTAGAAGGAAAAAGACAACGACCAGAGTATGACAAATTATTGCAAGATCCCATGCTAAAATATTCCGGATTATATGGAGCAAGTGGAGGCAGGGGCGATTTATCAGCTTCATTACAAGTCTGGGCTGGTGGAAGAGCCCTTGCTTTACCTGTTCACACAGCTTATAAACATTTTACGTCTCGATGGAAGTAAGAAATACATATGCAATTAATCTAGGAAACGTTCTTTTATTCCTTCTCTCAATAAATAGTTAATATCAAACGAATTTATTTGCAGTTGGAACCAATGGGTGACCTTGCCTATATCTTATTCAGATCTACCTCGAGACGCTCAATTATGTATAACTTTATATGACTGTGCGGGTCCAGGCCAACAAATTCCAGTGGGTGGAACCACTATTTCGCTTTTTGGAAAACACGGAGTATTTCGGCAGGGTATGTTAGATCTGAAGGTCTGGCCTGGAGCCGAGGCCGACGGAAGCGATCCATCGTCAACTCCTGGAAAAGCGAGAGATCACGGAAAAGAACAGATGCAGAGATTGGCGAAACTTGCGAAAAAACATAGGAATGGACAGATGAGCAAAGTCGACTGGTTAGATCGATTAACATTCAGGGAAATCGAGTTGATCAATGAGCGAGAGAAAAGAGCTTCCGAGTATTTGTATCTCATGGTAGAATTCCCTGAAGTCACGATGGATGGAGTTCCGGTGAGATATAAATTTAATCCTTCAAAAACTGCTTTTAAAACATTTAATTGTTAAGAAATTTTTAGTTCTTTATCAAATGCTAAATCTTTATCAATATTTTATAAAATAATTATGAATTACGGAATTCAATTTCAATTAAATTAAATTTTCATTGCAGTATTCTATTGTATATTATGAAAAAGATGGCGATGAAGTCGTGCAACACAGATCACAGCCAGACGTTGTTACACTCCCAGATTATGAAATTCTGCAAGTGAGTACTTCAGCAATAAAGATAATCTTACTATTATTGTGGAGACAATAATTCAGTCTCAGAAGTTAGAGCTGAAGAAATTGATATACGTAATATAATTGTATAAGAATTTAGTTAAAGTAAAAAGTTTAAAGTTTCATTTAAATTCGATTAATTCTCGGTATATTTTTAATTTGGAGAATAATCAATTTATTTCTTATTCATTTCGCTTGAACTTCCCAGTAGAATTTATACTGGCTCTATTTTTATTTTCAATGATGACATACATAAAATAAGGTTGAGATGTTTTAAATGGAACGAATGGGGTTAAAAGGATAATAAATGCTGATGTCTGCTATAAAGACGATTTCTAAGTCGCGAAGCAATTTGTAAGAAAATAGACTACGAACTGTAGGGTAATCTGAAGCCGTACTTGTCGTAAGTAAAGTAAGTAAGATGTTTAAATGGCTGACTAATATGCAAACAGTGTTCTCTCACATCGCAAGAAGAATAGTTAATTTTTTAAAAACAATCTTCAAGGATTTGTCGAAGGAAAACATTAATGAGTTTTATTACGTGTGGCAGTGCAAAAATTCCATTCAGGTAAATCGAATTTTAAATCGGAAACGTTTCAGTAACACCAACTTTAGACAGACAAAGGTATTCTTAGAAATTAGAGCTCCTTTCTTCACTTCATATTCTTCATGTTCATCAACTTAAATCTAAAAATCAAAAACTTAAAAATCCAGGTAATATGAAATTCATTATTTCTCCAATAATTTTGATTGTAGGAAAACCTCGTTGAAGCCAAACACCATAAATTAGCTCGAAGTTTACGCAGCGGTGGAAATACAAGAGAATTGAAACCGACTTCAAATGTCCGCGATGCATTGAACACAATTTTGGCTTATCCTCCAACGACAGCGCTTTCCACAGAAGAACAAGATTTAATCTGGAAATTTAGATTTTATCTTTCGACTCAGAAGAAAGCGCTGACAAAATTTGTCAAATGTGTAAATTGGAGAGTCGCTGGTGAGGAGCGTCAGGCTTTAGAAATGCTTTCCTTATGGGCACCACCAGATCCAGAAGATGCTTTGGAACTCCTCGGCCCTGCTTTTACCCACCCAGCAGTGAGAAGATACGCCATTGGTCGTCTTAATCATGCTCCTGATGATGATCTTATGCTTTACTTGCTTCAGTTAGTTCAAGCTTTAAAATACGAAGATTTCGAAAGTATCAAGGCTGCTAACGACATTTTAGTTAGAGAAAAGGACGTGGAGAAGAATGAAAAGTTCGACAAGGATTTGAGAGCCAGTGACCAATCTTCAACACCTATGACCACAGTCAGTATTCAAAATTAAACAATTTTATTAAATAATATTATTTATCACTTTTTAAATATCTTTAAATATTTTCAGTCGAGTGAATCTGAACTCTCTTCGAATCAAGAACCACCAATGGACTTGTCTTCATTTTTAATAACTCGTGCGTGTCAAAATTCAATGCTCGCCAATTATTTTTACTGGTACCTTTGTATCGAGTGTGAAGAACAACCGGATCCAGCAATTACTGCAAAACAAGATACTCGAGTCCGGGAAATGTACTTAACTGTAATGAAAATGTTTTCCAATGCTCTAGCCCGAGGAAACGCAGTGTGGCAAAAGCGAAGGGCATTTTTGAAACGCCAGAAAATATTTATTGACCAGTTGGTTTCACTTATTAAGGCTGTTGCAAGGGAAAGTGGAAATCGAAAGAGAAAAACGGATAGACTTAAAGCTTTACTTGCAGATCCTGACCCTCTTTTTAAAATAAACTTTTCAAACTTCGAGCCAATTCCGTTCCCCCTCGATCCAGAAATTTGTATCAAGGGAATTATTCCAGAAAAGTAAGTATCATAGTATATATGTGAACTACTGGAACTCTTTCTTATTATAAAAATAATACTCAACAATTTTTTTTAGGGCAAGCCTTTTTAAATCGGCTCTAATGCCTTCGAAGTTGACATTCCTAACGACAGAAAACAGCGAATATATTGCAATATTTAAACATGGAGATGATCTGCGGCAAGATCAACTTATTTTGCAAACTATAGCCTTGATGGATAAACTTTTGAGAAGAGAGAATTTAGACTTGAAATTGACTCCTTATAGGTAAGAAATTATAGTACATATTAAAAATATTTGTATTATGTTTGAATGAAATTTAATTTTAGATAATTAAAGAAATTAAAAAACGTATGTGATTTTTAGAGTTTTAGCAACGAGCACAAGGCATGGATTCGTGCAATTTATCGAGTCCACAACTGTGGCTGAAGTTTTGGCCAGCGAAGGCTCGATATTAAGTTTCTTTCGAAAACACCATCCTTCGGAAAATGGTCCATACGGCATATCTTCTGAAGTTATGGATACCTACGTTAGAAGCTGTGGTAAGATGCTTTTAATTAACATCATTGAAATTTGAAAATTTAAATTTAAATACCTTCTACAAATTATTTATTTTCTCAGCTGGTTACTGCATCATAACATACGTATTAGGAGTTGGCGATAGGCATTTAGATAATTTACTCCTCACCACCTCAGGTAAATTTAAATACAAAATAATTTAATTTTATAATGATTTCAAATTTTAAAAAAGTTCATTCAAGTAAATCTGTCTATTTTCAGGAAAATTATTTCACATCGACTTTGGTTACATTTTGGGCAGAGATCCAAAGCCACTGCCTCCTCCGATGAAACTTAGCAAAGAAATGGTAGAAGCTATGGGAGGTGTTGGTTCTGAGCACTACCACGAATTCAGAAAACAGTGTTACACAGCCTTCTTGCATTTGAGAAGGCATGCAAATCTAATTCTGAATCTATTCTCACTTATGGTCGACGCGAGTGTTCCTGACATCGCTTTGGAACCCGACAAAGCTGTGAAAAAAGTCCAGGACAAATTGCGGCTCGACCTAAGCGATGAAGAAGCTGTGCATTATGTACAAAACCTTCTTGATTTATCGGTGACTGCCGTGATGGCTGCGCTGGTAGAACAATTTCACAAGTTCGCACAGTATTGGCGTAAATGAAAATACGATTCTAATTTTTGTCGCCAAATATGTAAGAGTGCAAGAGGTAGACCGTTTATACGTAAGTGCGCATGAAAATGTATATATAATGTAAATTACTGTTTATAAAGTTGTTTGCAATAAAATGTTATGAAAATATTCCAAATGTTTTAACTCTCATACAGTCTAATGGGCAACAGCAGTCTATTTTCGAATTTCCATTAAAGGATGTGATAATTAACATAAGAGCAAATTTAGTTATGATTTAGTTTCCTTAACTTTAGACTCGCAATAATAAATATTAATTAATAATTAATTTATGGTAAAGTATCACGTGCTCTTAAGTAAAATTCTAAATCTCTTTACTGATTGCTTCAAATTTGTAATGAGAAGAGACTTCTTGTTCTTGACACTTGATTACATAAATCTCTTTTAATTATTCAAAAATCCCGCTGGCGAGATGCGCATGCGCATTGTTTCGTCACGTGACTTATGTGTTTGTCTATCGTTTAAATATTTTTTAATCAATTAACATAATAAAATAAACGAAAGTGCATTACAGTTTGGTCTCTTTTTGTCTATTCCCCATGCTATATTTAATCGCTATTATTATTATCGATATATTCTATCCATATATTATATAATGTATTAATTGCGCTGATCGCTTGTGTAATAGAGGAACATAACCTATAAGAAGTGACAGGTGCCAACTGATTGCCAAATGTTCTGAACGTGCTGAACATTGCGTGAAAGTAATTAAGTAAGTATTTTAGTATTGTCAGTGATTTGTAAAGACAAAAAAGTTGAAATTAATAATTCTGGTACTTTTATATTTTCATAAGTATTAATTTTCTTTTTTGAGGATGTTTTGAAACTCCCACACACGAATATATATATATTCCATGCTGCATCATAAAAAACGTAAACGATCAATCCGATCAAGTGAATTTTGCCGATAACAATAATTATGCTCTAATTTTGTTTAATAAACTTATTTAACTTTTCACTATCTTATTCAGGATCTTATTCTTTTACAGATATGACTAAGAAATTTACAGCTCTTTGTGCACCTTCAATGGATCTTCTTGAGGAGGAAATGAAACTAGATGAACATCCTGCGTGGAAGAGTGAGAGCTACTGGAATTTCTATTATGCCAAGAATTGTATAGTTTGTCACACTCCGTCTCGTATTGAAACTTGTAATCGTTGTAAAATGATTTCCTACTGTGGCGAAAAACATCGAAAGAGTCATTGGCCAGAACATAAAGATTTGTGTAAAGTAATTTTGGGAATGTTGAATGAGACTGGAGCAACTACTCTTTTTGATAATTTTAAAGCCCATCAGGGAGAGTCATGGCTGCGGATTAAAATTGATTTGATGTTGAAAGCACAGTCCAAACTTGGAAGGCCACTTTTGAATTATGAAAGAGAAATGTTCCTGTTTCCGAAAATCTGTTTCTTTTGCCACGAAAGCGACTTGAGCATCGTGAAGTCCTGTGACTGTGGGGTAAATTTAAATTAAAGCATTAATACTAGTCATATTATAAAATTAATTTTACACTTTGAAAGTTTGAGAATCAAGTACAAGTTTTAAGATAATGAAGATGATTAAATCTTTTTTAAATTACAGGCATATCTCTGCAAGCAACACAAAAAAGACGAGAGGCACCTGAAACTCTGCCCTAAATTTCACGAAGCCATGATACTGGAAATTGAAATGCAATATATAAAACCATATCCTCTTATTTCATTTGAAGCAGAGGAAATAATAAAACCCAAAGAGTCCTTAGAAACCATACCAGTTCATACAGAAATTAAAAACCTGCCGAATTCGATGAAAAAGTTTTTACAAACCTACATGAAACTAACAGGAAAATCTGCAAGAGAAGTCGAATGTCGCACTTGTTATCGTGATAAGATAGTTTCTGAATTTATTTCTAGACCCTTAACTCTTCTTTATGCGATTCAAAAACTTAATTTATTCTCATCCTCTACTCTCACGATTGACGTAATCGGAGCGACTCATAATGAATTTATTCTCGGGGTATTATGGGAAATGATCTTGCACTGGATTCCGGCTTTAAAGACTTTGGAAGTGGCTTTCATTGGACCGGAACTGCAAAAAACTTATAGTATTTATATCTCGGTCTGTAAATCTTGTAAACTTAAGAAAAAGTATATCGATTCTGTAGGTACAGCTACAACTTACGAAGACTACTTCTACCAAAAATATGTAAAGGGAACTGGATACCAAAAACCAGACATTGTTATTGGATACAATCTGGATTTGCATGATATTGAACTAGGAATTACAGAATGGACTTGGAAGGATGGGATTGCGATATTGAAGAAAGTGAATGCTCCTTTTATTATGACTGCAGGAAGTGAGCAAAGAGCTAAGAAAGATCATGAAATGCTGTCCAAGCTTTTGGGAAAGCCAGTTTCATACCTTTTTTGTGAACCAAATCCTTTTGCTGGATTAATTCCTGAAAGAGACTTTGAAACGGAAAAATTAAAATACACGAATAAGCATATTCTTATTTATAAGAGTTTTTATGAAGAGTCAACAGACCCTGAGCTTCCTTTAACTGAATTAAAACAAGATCCTGTCGAAAACAAAGGAGAGATCACTGCAGTTAACGAATTAAAGAAACAAGTGGATGCTGAGGAAAAACAGAAATCTGAAAAACAAGCATGCATTACGGTTGGTGAATTGGAGAAACAAATCGAAGCTGAAGAAAAACAGAAATCTGAAAAACAAGCATGCATTGCGGTTGGCGAATTCGAGAAACAAATCGAAGCTGAGGAAAACCAGAAATCTGAAAAATTAGCAGACCTTACGACTGGCGAATTGGAAAAACAAATCGAAGCTGAGGAAAAACAGAAATCTGAAAAACTTTCTCAATTTAAGGAGAAACAAATTGAGACTACAGTTGTTGAGCCGAAAAAGGTATACGAATCTATAGATAGAAAAGATTCTGATGTTTTTGAATTCAAAGGCAAAGCCCATGTTTCAAGAGAAACGTCAAATTCTGAATATGAAACATCATCCAGTGCCGAAAATTCGAAACCTGTGGAGCAAGATTTATTGCAAGAGAATTTATTGCTAAAAGAAGAAAATAGACTTTTGAAAGAAAATTCTTTACTAAAGGAAGAAAATAGCCAACTAGCGAGTGAAAATAAAAAACTGAAGCAGGAAAATGAAAGACTTAAAGCAGAAAATCAATTGATAAAGGATCTTCGCTCACAAGTGAAAGAAAGTATTAAAGCAGCTATGAGCGAGAAACAATATAATTGGTAAATTCTATTTTTGAATTAAGAACATAAATAATCATATATTTTGTATATTCTGTTTTAATAATTTTTTTACAAAGACAGATTTCTGTTACAGAATCTTTGAAGGATTTTGTATCCAGTTTTTAATAATTCAATTTTTGTATTATATATTTGATTGAATGGATCTGTTTTATATGAGATTCGAGAGAATTTTAATATTGAATTTAAACCGCAGATTTAATTGAACATTAATATTCCTATTGGAAATTAGACTGGTATTTATAAATTTAAGTTTGCGCTTTTCAAAATATTTTTAAGAAAGTGTAAAATACGTGCCCTACGTACCTACCTATGTTAAATATTTATAAAAAAAAATAAAATAAAAATACTTATGAAAAATGACAATATGTAATTAATTAATCAGTATGTGAGTAAAATAAATACCTAAATATACTGCGTGCAGCAAATTTTAGGCTAGGTCGTCGAATTCGCGTGGTGCCGTGTTTGCGTTTGACATTTCACATCATGTCTGCGACAAGTAAAAAGATGTTTACACTCTTTACACTGAATTATGAATACCAACAGTAAACTAAAGGTAAATTATTAATATTATTAAAACTATTATACTTCGTATATATTATTATTAAAAATTCTTGACGGAAGGATTATTGAGTTTATTTGTTTATTTCGTCCTTCCAGCATAACCTATAAAATCTATATCATCGACTTTTACATCAACTTTCCAATACTATTGTGATTAAAATATATTTTCTTTCAAATATGGATAATCTAGACTCTCTTGCGATCTAGTTTTTAAAAAGAGTAATTAATTATGTATAAAATAGTATAATTTTATTTTGTGTATATCCTAGACCTATACGCAGGGCCGCCGAGAGCTTTTCTGGGTCCCGGGGTTCTATTATAGCTCTATTGCTTTTACTAAACTGCTTTATAAAAACAAATTAATTGCCAATTAGGATAGAGACAGTTTAACTAAATTATTGGAGTTCGAAAATGAAAAAAAATTCAAACTTGAGGACCGTCGGGCCCCGAGTTATTATCCCTCACCTTACCCCTCCCCCTCTCGACGGCCCTGTCTATACAATATATTTACTTATTCTAAAAATTAATTAATCAATTAAATTGTTTTGATAAACGCTAGAATAAATAAATAAATAAATCTGAATTATTGAAAATTCGGTCATTATTTTACTTTAGTGAAAATTTTTACTAATTAGTAGAATTTTTCACTAATTCAGGTTTAGAGAGTATAATTATTATTTCTAATATTATTACATGATTATTTATAAAATTATAAATCTTATATTTCAGATCGGTATATGCAGATTTTTCTTCTAGCATCGAGTACTCTTCGTTTTTAAGAAAACCATTAGTTTTCTTTTCTCAGCACATATGCAAAAACCCAGGCACAAAAAGACCTATATGATGGAGGTTTATGAAGGATTTGTTGGACGATCCAAGCCCTTGCAGGCCTTCCTCATAATATGAAAAGGACACATTTTACGAAAAGAAGAAAGGAAGGCATCCAGGATTTTCACTCTTCAATGAAAGGAAGAATATCTGGGCGAAACTTAATAGTTTTATTACCCCAAGTCCAGACGTCCTTTTTGGATTAGGCTCCCAACCGCTCGTTCGAACAATTAGGAAATGCCTGCAAGGGTCTATTAACATTTATTGGAGATACTGGTAGGTGGTCTATGGCTCTATGGCGTCATTCCAGTATTGCCAGAGAAATATACATAGTATAGATACACTGTACCTCAAATCTGTAGGGCAGTTGATCTTCGCCTTTCTTACAGTGTGGACGTGTCTCTAAAAGTCTAAAAAAACTGATAAAAACCTCTTATCGGCAGTTCCTTAAGTCTGGGGATCCTTATCATTTCGGTATATATTAAAAGAATGCTGTTCTGAAGAGGTAAATAATATACTAAAATCTTTCATATTTAAATAATTAATTTCAATGCTAAATTTTTTGTTTATGTTTCGCATTTTTCTTCTTCACTTTATTGTAGTTTTTACTAAAATTGATCTGAAAAACCTAGACAGAGTGCTTGCTTAGTATGTATGGGAATTTAAGGAAACCCGGGAATTGAAAAAAGCCTGGGAATTGTCCTTGATTTTATTTTTGATGTGGGAAGTGGATTTCCGGTTTAAAAAAACTTTTCCGAATAATCAATCTAAATATATTTTATTTCATACATGCAACTTTTGTTAAATCTCTTGAAATCTTTTGAGTTATTGTCGAATTATCTGAAAAGAAACTTTAAAATCTCGTCAAAACTCTAGTAATTCCTTAAAATAATTTGAGATCTTAGAAATCCTGTAAAATTTATTAAAAATCCTTAAAGTTCTATAAGTTATTTTCAATATTTAATATGAACAAAATATTTGCAGATAAACTATGATTGAATTTTGAACATGGACTGGACAATTGGACATTACAAATAATTTTAACGGAAGGTCAGTATTTTTTAAATTCATATTTGTTTTTATTTCTTGCAATTTGACACAATATTTCATAGAACCCGTCATTTTTTTGCAGCTTTCATCAAACGTTATAGAAGACTCAAGTAACGGTGCTACCATCAAATTTAAGCTTCCCAAATGAAATTTACGTGTTGAAAAGAAGAACAGAACACTGAAGGTACACTTCTTTATTCTAATATTTAGAACGAAGATTTAAAAATAGCAAACATGCTTGACGAAAACAAGAAAAGTTTGGCTTGTGACGTTTGCTGCAAAGTTTTCGTGAATCGAAATGGTCTAAAAAGGCATCAAAGGGCTCACTTGGTAAAAATGCCTTACGAGTGTAAACACTGCGAAACAAAGTTTAGTGCTAAAGATAAACTTAAAGATCATTATATGAACATTCACACTGGAACAAGTCCCTACGAATGTACAATTTGCGGCGATAGGTTTAGAAGTAAGCAGGGTCTTAATAATCATAAAATGCATGTTCACAAAGGTTTAAAGCCCTTTGAATGCGACATTTGTAAGAAACGATTCAGAGACCACTATACCATGAAAGTGCACATAATAACTCATATGGAAGGTAAACAACCATTCAAGTGTTCAATCTGTGCAAAAGCTTATGCTAAACCCTATTTTTTAAAATTACACCTTCGTACCCACGCAAACAACAGACCTTTCGCTTGTGACGTTTGCCCGAAAAGTTTTGTTTCGTTATCTTATCTGAATACCCACAAAAAGATACACTTGGACAAGCAAAAATTCGAGTGCCAATTTTGTGGGAAAGGTTACACAACATCATATAATTTAAAAATCCATGAGCAGAGTCACTCAGGACTTAAGCCGTTTGAATGTGATATTTGCGAAAAGTCTTTTACGACCAAGGGTTACCAAAAAATACATGTTCTTACCCATCAAAAGACAAAAACTTTCTTTTGTGACGTTTGTCCTAAAAGTTTTGTGATGCAGTCTTACCTCAATGATCATAAAAAGATACACTCAAATGATGCACGAGTGAAACGCCACGAGTGCAAAACCTGTGGAAAAAGATTTAAAAAGTCGCGCGACCTTAAGGTTCATACGCGTGTCCACACAGGAGAAGCGCCTTTTGAGTGCAAAACCTGTAAGAAGAAATTTAAACACGCAAGCACTCTTAAAATGCACATGAAGTCTCACACTGAAGGAATTCTACCTTTCAGGCGCGAAAAGAAAATAATTGACAATAAACCCTATAATTGTTACATTTGCAAGAAGCGTTTTCACAAAGAAGCTAATTTAATAAAGCACAGAGAAAATCACAAAAAGAAAAGACCTTTTGTTTGTGAAGTTTGCAAAAAATCTTTTGTAACGAAATATCATCTCAATGGTCACAAAAAGTTACATGGAGATAAAAAAACCTACGAGTGCGATTCTTGTAAAGAGGGTTTTCTGCACAAGTTCAGGTTAAGGCGTCACGTGATAAATCATTTGCGTGTTCAGACACATGGAAGACCTTTCGAATGTGATATTTGTAAGAAAATGTTCAGGTACAAAAAGCTTCTAAGACTGCATATAAAAACTCATGGAGAAGATGAGGCGGTTACTGAGACTGATAATTTTAACGCGTGTGAAAGTGAGATGGGAGGGGATTCAAGTAGCATTTGTTCTATAGATAATCATTTTGATCGTACTTCAATGTCTAATGCGGGCGAAATAGTTAGTATTCCGGAGACCAAATCTGTGAGCGAAACGGAAGGTATAGAGGATAGGAATATTACAGAAATAGCAGTGGTAAACCACCAAAAACTTCACTGGTGTGATCTATGTGAGTTAGAGTTCGAAACTGTTGAGAGTCTGAGAATTCACTCGGACACTAGCGACAACCATAAAGCTTTCATTTGTAATATCTGCAACAAACGCTTCCAGTTATATGACGAGCTTCAAACTCATGTTAAAATTCACTTAAAAAAGAATCAACCTCTGGAATATAGCGTGTGTAGGAATATTACAGAAATAGCAGTGGTAAACCACCAAAAACTTCACTGGTGTGATCTATGTGAGTTAGAGTTCGAAACTGTTGAGAGTCTGAGAATTCACTCGGACACTAGCGACAACCATAAAGCTTTCATTTGTAATATCTGCAACAAACGCTTCCAGTTATATGACGAGCTTCAAACTCATGTTAAAATTCACTTAAAAAAGAATCAACCTCTGGAATGTAGCGTGTGTAAGGAACAGTTTAGAAGCCAGCGGAATTTTAAATTGCATCAGATGTCTCATGAAAAGGACCAAAATTACATACTAAGTACAATATATAAGAAGTATGCATCTGATGTTCACTCTAATCAGGCTTTGGTAGAAGATAAAATAGTTAAAGTGAAGACTGAACCTGTAGGTGAAATTGAGGATACAGAGAATAGTCATTTACAAAGTCAAGCGGCGTCGATTTGTAAAAAAACGACTAAAAGTGATGAGTCGAATTTAATTTCTATAAAGAAGGAACCTGATCACTCGGTAGATGTAAATTTCGAAATAGAATTTGAAACTGTAAAGCATGAAGTGAAAGAGGAGGTTGATTAAGATTAATTATGTATAGAATGGAAGTTTTATAAGCTTATTGCTTATTAGTTTGTGATTATGTAAATTGATGTTTAGTTTCTAATCGATGATAAAGGAGAAGAGGAAAAAACGAATTTTTTAAATTCTGAAGACAGTTTGGATATTTGACTAAAAATTTACACTATAGTTGTAATTATTTTCATTTTTGAAAATAAAATTTTAATTCAGCAGAAATGGAGTCGGCATTTGTGGCAATACTCACCCCCCCAAACGCGATACGCTCGCTACGCCCCTGGTCTTATCTGAATTGTCATGAAAAAAATACTCAATTAAAAAACGATGATAGACCCGAATCAAAACTTACTTACCTTTCCAAAATTATTATTGAATCATAAGGCAAAAGTGGATGCACGAGATTATCAAGGAGTGACACCCATCCATGTGGCAGCTGAGGCAGGACATTTACAAATATTCAAACTCCTTCTACATACACCTGGATTTGATAGAAAGCTCATAAATATCAAAACTAATATCAATCTAACTCCTCTCCATTTTACAGCTTTAAAAGGACACGTACATTTGATTAAATATATCATTAAAAACGGTGGGGAAATTGAAACTAAAGCAGATAATTTACATACTCCTCTCCATTACGCTTATTTTGGATGTCAGCTGAAATCTTTCAAAGAAATAATAAAACACATAACTGATTTCAATAATATAGAACATTATAAACGGTTTTTATGCTTATTATCTTCTGGCTTTAAAGTTATTATCGTAAACAACAAGAAGAAAAAATGTCTAGCGAGTGATGAGGAGCAACTAATATATGTTGAATTTATTAAAATCCGTCTAGATGCCGGAGGCACTTTTAATTTCCTTTCCGGAATGGGAATGTCTGCATTGCATAATGCTGCTCCCGCAGCCATCCCATGCAGATGTTATGAAGCTTTTATTAAAGGCTAGCTTAGATGTAAATGAAATATCTTCGGCAGGTTTTTTTGCCAATACATTATATCACTATGGGTAGAAACTATAAGGCTTTATCAATATTAATATGCGCTGGCGCTGATATTAATGCCAAATCATCTGGCGACTTCACGCTAATTTGTGCAATGAGAAGTTTTGATACCATAAAAGATATTTTTTTTCTTTATACTATTCTTAGATATGGTTTCAATATTAATGCTACAAGCTGTAATAATTGTACTCCGTTACACATACTGTGCACATACTCCTACTATTGCGAGTATCCTTATTGTATTTTGATAGATTGGTTTCTCGATTTTAATGCCACAAACTATAAAGGGGAGACTCCTTTAGCATTTTCTATGAGAAAGAATCGCTCAAAAAAATATGCCAAATTCATTATTAAGGCGATGGTGAAAATGGAAATAAGCGATTACAAATTCAAAATTAGCGCGTTAAATATGAGTTTAATAACTTCAAGCTCACATTTGAACTTTTATAAACATTGCAAAGAGGAATTAGAAGATTTAAAAAAGAAGAAAGTCTTGGGTCAAGTAAGTTTTTTCGACTTGTTAGATAAACCCATAGAAAAATTAAGAGATTATACTAGAAACAATGAATTCATGGAAGTTATAAATTTTGGGGTGTTAAACTCATTTCCAGTATACGGAGGTGTCATGCAAAATCGGATTTGGTTTGCTATTGGATTGCGAAACTTGCATATCAAGAGTGTCAATTTTTTAAACAGAATTTTTTATCGTGTATGTAACTGTATGTTAAACTAAGATATAGATATAGAATGGAAATTTTATTAGCTTACTGCTTATTAGTTTATGATTATGTAAAATAATGTTTAGTTTATAGTCAATTAATTTACATTAGGTATAGCTGTAATTATTTTCATTTTTGAAAATAAAATTTTAACTGCAATACTGTAAATTGGCTGTCGTAAATAAATTCTTTATTTTATGAATCAAGTTGTTTTCCTTTCACCAAACGCCAGTCTTACATACAATTAAATTTTTGCAAAGAATATCAAAAGTTTCAGAAAAAATAAAATATCATAATTCACAGGCCCTGTAATTTCGACACAAGTTTTAATAAGTAAATAAAATTGGAATATAAATATTCTAACGCAACTCTAACATTTCTAAAAATCTTCTGGCCACATTCAAAGTAAAATAAGTCATATAACAAATCTCGACAGACAATAAATTTAAATTAAATCATCACACCCTTTGCTCTCTTTCAAAGCACAATTTACGCAAACTTTCAAAATTGTTGGTAGTTTGTCTATTTCAGTATAAGCCGCAATATAATGATTCGAATATTTCAGATCATTATATTCAAAGTCCCTCTCTGGAGTAAGCCCAGAAAAAGGATTTAATTCCAAAAAATCATAATGAAGAGACTCGCCTAGATACAACTTGAATAATAGAAAAGTTAGCCTAGCTTTAGTTTGCGTTCCAGCTGTCATTACAAAAGGGGCTTTCACATCTTTTAAAGCACAAATCGTACTCAACTCGTAGTTCATCTTAATTCCAAAATTCTCCTCATGCAAGTGGAAATTGAACCCTACAACTATATCCGGTTTTATAAAATATCCACTGATACGAAAATAATCGTTGTATGTCAGGCGAATAGCTCTTACTTCCAAACTTTTATCTAGATTATTGCAACAATTCTCGCAAACCCTTACATTTGTCGGTTCTAATTCCGAAATTTCTGGTCCTATATAAAAGACCTTCAATTTCTTTAAATTAGGTTCCAAGTGGAGTACAATTTCCCAGTAACCAGTTGCTGATTTTTCATCGTTAAGATTGTCATCATCAGTTCCAATTACGTGAACCACCAACTCCGTAGAATCAAAAGACCACTTCAATTTCCGCATAACGTAAAGCAAGGTCAAAGGCCTTGAAAACATTTCAGCGTACAACATCTTCTGCAGGGTCGAAATTTGCTCGGGATTCGGAATGTAAGTCTCTATGAAATCAGTCATTGATCTCGACAATCTTTCAACTTCTCTTTTCAAAGGTACTGTTTTTACAGTTGTTAACCTGGACGAAAAGACTACAAGCTCTGCAGCAACAATTGGTGTAAACGCACATCTTATTGGCATAAGTTCGTTATGAGCAAGAAGCATCAAACGGTAAAATCTACAATCCTCTTTATGTTCAGTACAATCAATATGGGCTTCACAGAAGCTGAGTCCACATTTACAGTCCTTCAAAACCTCCAAATTGCTCTCATAGCATTTGAAACAGGTTTTGGGAAAGAGGAACATCTCCCTTTCGTAGTTTACCATATTTCTGCCTAGCATCACTTGGGCTTCAAAGAGCAGCTTGTATCTTGATATCTGCCAGGTGTTTTCATCAGATTTGTCTACTTTCTCAAAAAGAGTGCACGACTCATATTTCTCCTGCATCTTGCTAATCACTCTACAGAGTTCCCTGTGCTCTTCTAAATCTTCTTTTCGGTGTCTCTCATGACAGTAGAAAATCATCCTACAGCTTTGGCAAGGTTTAAGGGGAAGAACATCCTTGAGCTGCTCTCGATGACAAACCCGACAAGAAGTTGCGAAAAAATAGTTTCGAAATCGGTTTTTGGTTGTTTTCGGAAATAATGCTAGATCCGTACACAGAAGCTCTGACTCGCAGTAGGCACAGGTGTTTGTTTTAGAGTTGACGGTTCGATTGTGTCGTCCACAACGGCTGCAAGTTAGTCGTTCTTTAGAATGCACTATGCGGCAGATGATCATCATATGGTTTTCCCTGTATAACAGAAAAATTTGCAAATTATAATTTTAGTTTGAAGAAACACTATCAAGCGAATACTATTCCAATACTGTAATCAAAATAAGTTCATTAAGAATTTAGAATTATACCTATAGAGGCGTTCATCCTCCCATTGTCTATGAAATCTCGGTGAAGGGAAATTGTTGTACCCATCATAGTAAATCGAAATCTTTTTGAACGTAGAGTTGAGACTTCTTTTAATGCTCTCTGCCTTTTCTTTCGTGACTGAAGTTATTACAATAGGACAATCAACCACTCCCCAGCTCATCAGAAATAATTTCCACACTCTCTGATGCATCTCGTCATTCTCTGCTGGTATTTTATTCATTATGACAAGCAAATCAGGATTTTCAAATTTGCTCGAGTCCGCATATGCAGCATAGTGCATCCCGATTGTTTCCAACGATAATGTTTTCTTTTTCGCGAGGCATATTTCGCAGAGCCTGCATTCCAGTTTCGCATGATTTTCAGTGCTGAATATAATGATCTTTAAGCTTTTTAAACGCGGCATCAAATGTAAAAGAACTTCCCAGCGGTTTATGCCATCACTTTCAAAATCCGTGTAATTGACATGAAGCACAATCTCGGAATGAGAGTTTTCCAGCTTGTATAAAGCATTATAGACAGTTAAAGGCACGCAGAAAATTTCCTCTAGAGGGACTCTCGTTGGACTCCTGGTCGATTCTCCAAAATATTCCATATATTCACTCATTGACAAGGGAGACTTCCATGATTCGAATTCATCAACTTCATTGTTTGTCCTTTCGACCACTAATTGAACATATCTCTTAAAAAACGGCATGTAAGCTTTTTTTTGGCAGACGACTTCTAGCTGGCGACAAATTCGAAATTGAGGACAATCAATGCTGTGAATAGTACTTTTTCTAAAGTGATTTGTGCAGAAGCTTGCATTAGTACAGCGATGACAGCTTTCGAGTAAGTCTTGTCTCGAATCATGACAAACGAAGCAGGACCTTGGAAACTCAAACATTTGTCTTTCATTTTGAGCGAGGGGCCTTCCTAATCTTATTTGTACTTCGATGCAAGTCTCTTTTTTAACTCTTCTCCATTCTGCTAAGTCAACACCTTGAAATCCTTCATAGATATGCAAGACATTTCGCTCCCTACACATATCGAAGATCACTTGGCAGATCTTCGTGTGATCCCACAAATGCATCTTTTTGTGATTTGGGTGACAGTAGGAGATCATGTTACAGCGATCGCATCTTTTTAAAGGCGATTTTACTTTACAGATGAAACATTCGTTGGGGTAGAAGAATGGCTTGACCTCCAGCATCTTTAAACGTTTTTGTTACTATCTGAAAATACAATTCGTTTGCAAATTATTATAAAAATTCAAAATATTAAAAGTTGAAAATCAGAAGATGGATATGATCTAGATATTGGTAATATTGCAATGTTGATGCAATACGAATGTCATCTCTGGATTAATCCCTGGCGAAAGCTTCGGATAGAAGAAAATCTATCCTTTTGAATCCATTTCATTCCGGAATTTGTATCCGAACCAAACAGTTTCATTCCGATCTAATCCGAAGTCGGACCAAAGATTCCTATCCGAGTCAATCCGAGTTCGAACTCGGAATTCCTATCCGATTTAATCCGAGATGAAAACGAATGATTCGGAAAATTTCGGACTGGTTCGAAATGAATTTCAATCCGAACCTTTCGCCAGGGATGTTATTAGACAATATAGAAAAAAATAATTATTAAAAATTCAAAATTTCATGCTTTTGCAAATAGTTACTTTAATTAGATATAAAATTTTGTGAAATATTTTAAATTGTAGATTATATTACAACAAAGCGATTTTTTGCAATTATAGGAAAATAATTATAGACAAAAGGTGTATGGAAAATAATTATGGGAAAATTATTTTACGTAACTCATTGAAAAAATAAATAATATTCAAATATTGATAATTCTCCTATAATATTTTTTTGTAAGGGAGACAACGATATTTTTCTATCATAAAAATATTATTACTTACCAGTAAAAGAAGATTGTGAATTCCTGTATGTACCTTGAAAATTATACGATGAATATCCAAGTTTAATTATAAATTCTTCCTAGATAGATTGAATATAATAAAGCTATTTATACTGTAAGCTCCATCCAAGTGTTTCCATCTCGTCTCTTAATCCTCTTAATTGAACTCAAAATATTATCGTGTGAATAAGAATTGATAAGTTATGCCGGTATTGCGCACTGTAAAATGAAAATGTTATAAAATTCAGAAATATGGAAAACATGATTTAAAATTTTTGAGATTTTTTTCTGTGCAAAAAATATGATACGGACAATCAAGGTATCTGATGAATAAATATAAGCAACAAAAAAAAAAAAACATTAAATTGACCAAATATAAAAATTTATCAATAGCAAGCCACGTGAAAAGATACAGGCGTATAGGTTTAATTACATTACAATCACCGAAAGCTTCTTTTAAAATGAACAGTTTATTAAAATCGAACTAATCTAAACAGAAAAAGAAAACAAAATAATTAAAAATCGAAACTAAATTCTAGATTGCAATTAAAATAAGTATTACAAACAAATGCTAACAATGATAAATTTTTAATTTATCGGGTATTGACATTTAAATCATCAAGCCCTCCTTATCTGATTTATAATTCTTTATTAATCCTGATATTAACATAGGTAATATGTACACAACGTGACTGATTAAAATTGCCACAAGAAATAAAAACATATGTATTTTGAATAACGTGAGACTTTAAAGAATATAATTATTATCAGGATCTCTTAGAAAGTGCATGTTGCTTGAATCGTTGAGAACATGTAAAAAGTTGCGTATAATTTACATATTCTTAAAGGAAGAAAGAATACAGGATGTCATGGTTAGCGGATGACATATGACAATCATTCCTTTTATATAGAATTAGAAATACAATATTACAGTCAGCGTTAACGCGAAAGAATAGTGCTTTTCGGTGCTAATTTTTTTGCCTTACTTCCACTCATTAACATCATTATTATAAAATATAAATATAGTACGCATCTCGTACTTCGCTCTTCGAATCCTACTTTCTAATTCTCGTTACTTTTAATTCTAAAACCGCAACATTTCAGCACGAGTACATCCTTTATGTACAACTTTCGACGGAACAAGCAAACAGCATTTTCCACGAACATCTTGATCTTTCTTCCACTTACAATTATCTCATAACACACAGATTACAGTGGTATAGTTGAAATAATAGGCTTTTTTTATGATCATAGTGTTTTATACTAATTCCTACAAAGTAAACATTAAACCTTAACGATCAAATTCCCCTTCCGCTCTCACACTACTTTTCAAAATACAAATATTACCGAGCGGAATGAAAAGCTGCGAATACGAATTTCATTTAAATTCTATTCAGTTTCAATTTTAGTCAATTTAAATCTTATTTTTCTAAAATTTAAACTAAATTAGAATTTAAGTTCAAGTTTTTAGACGACTTCAAATTAAGTTTTCTCAGTGAGCCGCGTAAAACGATGAATCCAGAAACTGTGCGACTCCTTCGACTTTCTACGTAAATTTAGTATGAAACGAAAAAAAAAAAAAAAATTATAGCAACAGTAGAATTCAGTCCTGAATAGTGTCGAGTGTAAAGAACGCATGTAAAAATATCGCCTCTTGTTCCGCTTAATTTCAATTTTGTTTTCTAGTAACTATTGGAAATAGCAAAGCTACTTTTGACACAGTGGTAGTACGACCGATAATTTAAAGACAGATACAAAATTATCTCTTGACTATTTGCGATTTAAAAATTCGTTTTCGAGCTTTAAGGCGACAAACTGTAGTTTACAATTTATCTCAAAGCAATGAAACAATATCTATAACATTACGTACCACAAGAAAACCACATTCCTCGAATCGTTGAAAAGCGATCCACGAAAGCTTTCGCAACAATTTGAACTTTTATTAGAACTCTTACATCTATATGCCATTTTAAAATTAGAGTTCATTTTACTTAATTTTAGGATCACATTACTCGATTAGACATTATCGGATCCACAGTATTCTCGAATTCAAAGCATTTTTTATTTTAGAGTTTGGAACACTTTTAACGTCAATTTAAGCACGTTATACAACAAAAAAAAAGTTCAGAGACAAATTCTTCAGAGAAGTGAATCGCGTTCCGAAAATTGTCTTAAACATCAATTTTTTCAATTAACATACTTGAAATTGATTCACTTCGTGAATTTAAGCCTTATTATTTTTGAGAATACGAAGATGGAGTTACAACGTAATAAGGCACAGAATGTCAATACAGAAAATAATTATAGTTTAATAAAAATTCCAAAAAAAAAGGTTCCATTAACAATTTGAAAGCAAAAAACACCCTTGAAAGAGGAAATCTGACTGAATATAAAACAAGTTCAAATCTTTGCGAGAGTTTTGAAGATTCAAGTGCCAGATTATATCTGTTTCAGAAACCAATACATTCACACCTTTTAGTATGAATATAAACCATAAATTATAATAATAAGACCTAAATCTACCCTTAAAACTACCACTTGAAAGCTTAAAGTACTATTTACACTTTAATAGACCCAAATCTAATGGCTACCACTGAGGAAGTCCGTATAAAAACATCTCGGTCGTAGACACGTCCTGGACTTATGAAAAATGGTACTATCTTTCCGTGGGCCTCGTCGCGGGAACAGAGCTTTCAACCAAATCGTGCCTCTCCAATGGTGAGTCAGTGGATGAATATTCGACGGGGTACCTATCAGAATAGGTAGGTGTAGCCTCTCCTCTCTGCCTCAGTCTCATCTCATCCTCCTGATAGAAACTTTGCGAAGCTTCCATATTTTGCGAGGACTGTCCCGTCCTCTCCGGATCCTGAGAAGAGTAATAACTCTGGCTAGCCTCTCCTTCAGGCGGAGGGTCATAGTAACTTGGGGAGACATTATGACTCGTGTAACTGGGCGTCGCTTCCTGTGGAGTAAAGTAACTCTGGCTCGCCTCGGAAGTGATATCCTGTGGGTTAGTCTCGTAATAACTCGGAGTGACTTCCTCCTGGGGATCCTCAACTAATCTGGAGTTGGGATCGTGGTGAACAGAGCCATAGTAGCTGGTAGCAGCTTCTCGGAAGTAGCTTGTGGGTTCATTTCTTCGATCTGAGCTCTCGGTTACAAAATTGTGGGAAGAAGTTTCATCAAGACGAGGCATGGAGATGGGAACTTCGTAGGAAGTGGAGACGTTCTGCTCGAGGATGACTTGGTCTTCGTAACTAGAAGTCGGCACAGCATCCACGTGGGTTGAACTACTGTCGGGGTTTAAGTTGTAAGAGGAAGTTGGGATTTCCAAAATACCGTTGTCATGGATACTCGAGTGTTCGGAAGTATCTGGAATCGAGGAAGAGGCAATGTTGAGTTCCTCGCAAGGTGGTATTTCGTAGGAGGAGGTGCTGATGGCACTTTCTTGATCCTGGTCCCGCTCTTGAGTTTCGGGGGTTTCGGGGACGTAAGAAGAACTCGCAGTCTCGTCTTCGTTGAGGTTGGAGTTGTTGGTTGAAACGGATGAAGTTCCGATTCCGTCGGTTCCAATGTCGTTTGACTGCGAGGGGATGTTTCCTTCCTGACTGATTTCGGGATCAGTTTCGAGGTTCTCGGAAAGACTGTCCATTTTCTCGACCTCATAGCTCTGCGTGGGGAAACTTTGATCGTCGGCGGGATCGACGTCGCAAATTCGATCGCTTTGGCACTGGCCGATTTCGTTGAAGGACTGAGTTGGGGCGTCAGTGTTAATGTCGTCTAATGCTTCGTAGGATTGGCTGGGTTCACTCGTTTTCGAATCTTCGAAGGACTGCGTCGGGGGCTCACCTGTAATTTAAATTACAGGTGAAATTCTGAAATTTAGGGTTTAAGTATCAAAAGAAGGAAAATTTTGTGACTTATTAGTTTGATAGTTTTAGATCGTTGTAAGTAGAATAGAAATTAAAGAATTAGGAGAAAAAGGTTAGAATTAAAGTAACTTACCAGAGATAATAATCTCATCCGTTTCCATAGATTCATACCCCATCGATTGCGAGGGTTCCCTCGAGTTTTCGGATTTGGCAGATTGACTAGGCACTTCCGTGTTATCAAACTGTCTATAAGACTGCGATGGCGCTTCTTGACTAGTCTCGGTAACAGTATCCTCAAAGTTAATTCTTGAATGATCTCCCATGATCTGATCCTCCTCCACCTGAGAAGACAACTCATCTACCTGCGAGATATTCGAACTTTCCAAATTATAATGATCCGTCTGCACTTCATCAATTTCCATATTATCATCTTCCTGTTCTACAGACGCTGATGGAAAAACTTCCGAATGTTTAAACTCTGCACTCGAAGTGGTTGGCCTTTCTTCAAGTCTAATCCTTTTAGTAGGCTGGATAATATCACCCACAGCTTCTGCTTCATCAGAAGTATCCACTTGATCATAAATCTGAATTTGAGCTTCAATTTCCTGAGATGCTTCGATATCATGAGAAGTTTCAATTTCATGAGAACCTTCAATTATCTGAGAAGTCTCAATTTCTCCCTGAGTTTCAATCTGAACTTGAGATGTCTCAATCTCAACATTAGAAGCTTCGACTTCGATCTGAACGTGAGACTCTTCCACCACCTCAACTTCCGATCTTCCAATTTGAACTTCTCCTGATTCCGTTATCTCGTAGGAACAATTCTCCGTCGACTGAACTTCCAAGTTCGACTCCGAAGTGACAAGACAAGTCTCTTCCGTTTCCTCAACAATTTCTTGTGACAAAACTTCTTGTTCTTCAGAAACCAATACCTCTTCCTGGGAGGGATAAACCTCTTCCGAAATCACAGATTCTTCCTGAAGATTCGTTGTGACAGATTCCTCAGCCAACATAATATTCCCCTCAGACACCGAAGCCTCGCTCTTCTGCAAGGCTTGAATTTCATTTTCCTGAGAAACTGAAATCTCATTTTCATGTGAGAACTGAATCTCGCTTTCCTGAGAGATCGGAATCTCACTTTCCTGCGAGATCAGTATTTCGTTCTGCGATATTGGGATTTCATTTTCCTGCGAGGTAATGATCATCTCTGAAGACACGATGACATCCTGAGGCATGTTATCCGAAATAGTAGAAGCCTTTGAAACGAGCATTTCCGAAACCGGAACATCAGAGAAACTTTGATCACTTGCGACTGTAGTTTCAACAGAGGCATTAAATTGAACATCTTCCACGTAAGAGTCATCAATTATTGGCATCGACGGTGTTGTCTGAACCGGTGAGCTTTCCAAAACCATATTTTCGGGTATCGAAACTGAATAGGAAACCCTAGGCATATTTTTATCCTCCTGAGCTTCAATCGTCATACCTTCTTCCATACTTGGAATAACTAAGTATTGAGTCACTGGTGTTTCCGCTTGTGGAATTTCAGTCGTTGATGTCTCCATCATCTCTCCAATATCCGGCATCGAGTTACCTGGAATCTGGATTTGAGCTTCACCACTCATGAAAGAAAGACTTGGACTCGTTATCGTAATTGGAAGTTCTAGAGAAGTTGGTATCGTCGTAACTGCAGGAGTTGAATCAGCCTGAATTGATAAACTAGTCGGTACTTCCATAGGTGTCATAATTGGTTGATTCAAGGTGAGAGATGTCTCAAGCACCGAAGGAGAGGAAATTGGTTCTGTTGGTGGAATGATAGTTGATTGGAGAATCGTTTGATTAATCAAACTTGTCTGGGTTAATGAGCTCATAACACTAGAAGTCGAAGCTTCCGATAGACCGATTTCTTGTTGGAAGTCTGTATTTGCTAAGGCGGCTGCTAAGATATCTTGGCTAGATGTCTGAACAATCTCAGAAGATGGAAAGCTTTCCATCATGGAAGATTGATTAGATTCGCCTCCAGCGGTTTGCAAACTCGTAACGGTTCCGTTGTCGTACTGAAGGACTATATTATCGAGAGTTCCTTCCAAGGACATGATAGTGTTGCTGTCTAAAGTTTGAATCTGGCCTTGTTCGTCAGTTGTTACTAGCACAAAACTCTGCGTTCCATCGCTATCTTCAATCGGAACTGCGATTATCTGAGATTGTGCTGTTATATTCGCTTCCGGAACTTCCTTGGGTTCAGCCTGAGGCTCCTGGTTCCCTATACTCAGTTCTAGAACATCTTCTGTCTTTGGTTTCTTGGCGCTGATTGGCTCCAAGGGCGGAAGAGAAAGTGGGATTGAATAGCTCGTGGAACTCATGGGCGATGTTGTGGTCGCAATCGAGTTCAAAGCGGCACTGAGAATATTTCTTTGTGATTTCCCTTTTCTGGGAGATAGACTCTGCTTTTGTGGAGTCTTAGTAACTGGTACTTTCGAAGATGAGAGACGGAAGGCTGGAGAATTTTGTGCACTTGCTTGGCTGATTAGCGGCTCGACTTTTTGCACCAACTTCGGACTTTTCTGACGACCAGAGGTTTTGGGAAGATTCACTTTTTGGAGAGAACTCGACGTGATTAATTTTCCTCTTTGATTCGCAGGGGACAGAACGCTCGTCTGAACGGATTCACTGGCCGAGGATATCAAAACAGGCGAGCCTTGGATGACTTGCTTAGTGCCCTTTTTAGTTTGAGGCGAGGGTCTTTGTTCTGTTTGATAGACAATCGTATTAGCAGCTATTTTTAAGGGACTTTGTTTCTGTTGACCCTTCTGGACGATAGAAATCGGCACTTTCTGTTGAATCTTTTGGTACTGGATTTTAGTACCTTTGGGTGGAGCTTTGCTAGCCAAAGCTTTAACTTGTTGTCCGGTTATGGGAGTCAAAACTGTTCCTTTCGAACTGACAATCGTCTGCGGAACTGACGAAAGAATGTTCTTCACTCCTAGATTCGAGGGGAGAAGAGTGCTTCCCTTGCTGACCATAGTCTTGGCAAGAATTGGTCTTCCTGGGATGGAAGAACTACTGATGGTTGTGTAGATTCCACCCTTGGTTAGAATCGTAGGCGAGAGAGTTCCAATGACCCCAGCTTTGTTAATCGTTCCTGCTATGGGAGTAAGACTACCCTTGTGAGAAATAAAACTCTGGGAACTGATAACCTTTTGACCGGGAGACATCTTTGATGTCGTTGGTGAATTCGCATCAGTCTTTGGAGCAATCACAGTCCTGGAAGTGTAGTTGATTGGACTTCCGGAAGAAATCACTTGTCCTTTGCTTGTTATGAGCCTCTGAACCTTCTGACCAGATTTTGCGATATTTAGTGGCAGAATTTTTGGCTGAACTGACTGTGAAGAGAGGATCATGAGCTTCCGATCTTGCTGTACGATCTGAACACTCTCTGGACTTTTGCTTGTGGGTAGAGCGATTCTCTGTGGAGTTCCAGGTTTTGTTTGGCATCGAACTTGTTGACCACCAGCACTGTGAACAATCACGTACTTTCCTGGGGTTCCTTTTGGTGATATATAACTTGTTGTCTTTCCAGCCTGAGCATTTTGAAATTTGAGACTCCTGACTCCTCCCGTGAGAGGCGGGCATATCGTCTTGATGCTAGTTATCGTTGGTTTGCCTTTCATCTTGTTCTTTAAAATAGTGGGAGCCCCGGTTTTCTTTTTCAGGAGAGTCACATCGGAGTCGTTGGATGTAGTTGGCTGATTAGAAGTTGTAGCTTGCTCGGTGGAAATGGTAGTTATTTGCTGTGTAGGGAAACTGCTGACCTCCGGTGTCAGTAAGACACTTACTTGAGCAACTGGTGTCTTAACCTCGGTGGGAATCATACCGGAAATAACAACAGGCATGTTCTCGATGCTCTCAGGTGTGAGGACATCTTCACTTAGAACAAAAGGCATGTTGTTAATGTCAAGATCCATGTCTTCGAGACTAGATGAACTTTGCTGAATGCACTTCTCCGACATCGAAATAGCCGTTATTTGAGGAGTTTGAGAAGGCATTTTAGAAATATTTTCTTGAGTGTCAATTACTGTCGCCATTACCATTTCGTCATTTTTCAAAGCCTGAATCTTTTGAGCCATGGTTAAATTCTTTGTTTTACCTGATTCGATTTTCATAGTCTTCGGTTTTGGACTATCTTTACTTGAGGTTTCACCTTCCAATTTGTGTTTCTTAGCCTTTAATGGTAGTTTCTCGAGCAATTTCGATTTTAGAATCATGGGTTCTTTCAAAGCGACATTTTCGATGATTCTAGGCTTCTCTCTTTTCTTCACGGGTACTGTAATTTCTGATACTGGCGATGGTGCAGCCTCTTCGAACTTATACTCGAGAGTCATCGAATTTTCATTTTCACTCGTGGTTTTCTCTTCGATGGCTACAGATTGATTAACAGTTTCTTCTGGTTTTGGTTCCACCTCCACATTTTGTCCAACAACAACTTCGATGCCTTCAAAGGTCTCCATTTCGATACCAGAAAGGTTCTCTTGTTCTTGAAAATTAGAAACATGAGGAGAAGGACTTACATTGTTTAAATCATTCTTCTTCTTTAGAGTTTTTCGTTGTTTCTTCTTGTTATGTGGAGGTTCTTCATCATCCGAGGATTTCTTGTCCTTTTCAATCTGAAGCGTCTTTATAAAAACGTCCTGGAATGAAGTATTCAAAGCAAAGAGATCCTTTTCTTTTTTAGTCCTTGATCCAGTTTCAGGAGTGAATTTTCCCTTGTATCTTGTCTGCATTGGAGATTTGTTCACTGCCGGTTCTTCCTTGACAGTTTTTGGAGAAACAGATTCCATTTCTTCCAATTTCCTCTCAATCATCGAATACTGCTCTTCCATTTTTTCTGCTTCGTCATCAATGCGCTTGCGGTCCATCGTGCAAAATCCTTTTTCAGTTGTCATTTCAGAAAGCTGATTGATTTCCTGAGGCATCGATTCCACTACGACTGCAGCTGAAATCTGATCTTGCAGAGAATCCAGGACCTTCATATTCTTCGATTGAGTGGCCAGTTCCCCTGAGAGAACTTCTTCCAAAGGTTTAGAAACTTCCCCACTACCCTTGAATCTTATCTCAAGTTCCATATTTCCGATATCATCTAGTTTTCTCACATTCTTATTGTTCGAGATCTCGCTGTCAAGGAATTCCATTTGAGAGAGTTCAAACTTTTTGATCTGAGACTTTTTCGGAGGAAGCATGTCGACTTCAAAATTGTAGCGTGGCTTTTCAGCATTGTTGAGAATCGTGCTGAACGAAGATTTGTCAAAAGGTTCTTCGGAAGCGTTAATTTCAGTCTTCAGACTGTCATTTTGAGAAGAAACATCAGCTTGAGGTTCTGGTATTTCAAATGAAGTTTGAATTTCTGTTGTTTCAATCATTTCTGGTTGAATATTTTCAGTCGAAATTGGTGTCGTTTCTACGACTTCTGTTGATTCCACAACTTCGGTTGATTCAACAACTTCTGTTGATTCTACAACTTCTGTTGATTCTACAACTTCTGTTGATTCTACAACTTCCGTTGTCTCAAAAGTCTCTCCTATTTCGAGAGTTTGCGTTACTGGCAAGTTCATATCGTTTTCGATTTCCATGGGAACTGTTTCTTCCACAGTTTGTTCCAATTCCATCGCAGGTTCTTCCAAGTCTCTCTGCAGTTGTGATATTGACACTTCAGGTAGAGTTGGTACTAAAACTTCTTGTTGAAGCTCTGTTACAGGAACTTCTGGTTGAACTTCGGGCATCAGAACTTCTGATATCATTTCTGGTACCTGAACTTCTGGAACTTCTTCAACAATTTGTTGCTTGTGTTCAGACTTCCTTTTTCTTCCAACTTTCTTCTTTTCGGGTTTAGCTTCCTGAATTTCATTTTCTGCCTTTGCTACTTCGAATTCTTCTTTCGGTTCAACAATCTTCTTCTTCCTGCCAGGTTTTCCTTTTGGTTTCGGTTCCAAAACCTCAGTCACTTGTTCCATTTGATTCTCTTCTGGAATTTCTTGATCTACTCCAGCGATAGACTTCTTCCTTCTCCCTCGTTTTTTCGATTCTGGAATCATTAGTTCCGATTCTATTGGTTCCTTCAAATCGCTTTCACCTTGAAGAATTTCTTCTTCAGGAATATTTACATCAGTGGAAATATCTGAAAGAGAAGAAGATTTCATCCTCTTTCGGGAGGTTTGTTCAAGAATTTCACTTTGAACCTCCGGTTCAATTGGTGTCTGCAAATCACTCTCATCCTCTTGCTCTTTAACTTCGATAGATTTCTTCCTTGGACGTCCGGAAGTTTTCTTTTCTTTAGGCATCGACTCAACCTCTCGTCTCATTTCGACTTCATTCTCAATCACTGCTTCTGGTACATTTTCTAGAACCTTTTCTGGTAATTGCTCTGGTATCTCATCCTTAAGAACATCAGTCATCCCTTTTCTGCTTCTTCCTCTCTTTTCTGCTTTTTGTCTCGATACATGAATCTCTGTAATTGGATCTGATGGTGGAAGAGGAATAGATTCTAGTTCAGAAATCCGTTCTGCTTCTTCTACAAGAATTTCCTTGGTAACTTCAACTGCCGACCTTCTTCCTCTTCCTTTCTTTTCTGTTTTAACTTCGAGTTGATGAACTTCCTCTATTGGTTCTGATAATGGAAGAGGAATAGATGACAGTTCAATATGTTCTACATCTTCCGTAATCATTTCTCTCGTACCTTCAATCGTGGATTTTCTACCTCTTCCTTTCTTTTCTGGTTTAATTTTGGGTTCATGAACTTCTTTTATTGGCTTTGACGATGGAAGAGGAATAGATGCCAGTTCAATCTGTTCTGCCTCTTCCATGACAATTTCCTTCGTAACTTCAGTTGCGGATTTTCTTCCTCTTCCTTTCCTTTCTGATTTACCTTTATGTTCTTGAGCCACTTCCATCGGCTCTTCAATTCCAGTTTGTATTTCTGGAATCTCCTCAAGTTCTTTAATATCTTCCTGGGTGGATTTTCTTCTCCTCCCTCTTTTCTTCGGTTCTTGAATCTCCTCCATTTGTTCTTGGTGTCCACTCGCAACTTCTAAAAATGATTCTGGAATTTGAAGATCGGATGTTGCTTCCTTGACAACTTCAGATGTAGATTTCTTTCCTCTGCCTCTCTTTTCAGATTTCTTAGGTTCTTGAACTTCCTCAACTGGTTCTGGGATTACACTCTGGACTTCTGGAATTGGCTCTGGAATTTGAAGGTCGGGCGTCGGTTCTTTAATAGTTTCAGAAGTAGATTTCCTTCCCCTTCCTCTCCTTTCAGGTTTTTTAGGTTCCTGAACTTCATCCATAGGTTCTGAGATTGCACTCTGAACTTCTGTAACTGTCTCTGGAATTTGAAGGTCGGGCGTCGGTTCTTTAATAGTTTCAGAAGTAGATTTTCTTCCCCTTCCTCTCCTTTCAGGTTTTATAGGTTCTTGAACCTCTTCGATTGGTTCTTGGAATCCACTAGCAACTTCTGGAATCGATTCGGGAGTCTGAAGATCGAGTATCTGTTCCTTGATAATTTCAGTGGTGGATTTCTTTCCTTTTCCTTTCTTTTCAGGTTTCTTAGCTTCCTGAACTTCCTCAGTGGATACTTGGATTTCACTCTGAACTTCTGGAATTTGCGGAGTCGGTGTTGGTTCTTTAATTACTTCAGAGGTAGATTTCTTTCCTCTTCCTCTCTTTTCAGACTTCTTGGGTTCGTGAGCCTCCTCCATTGGTTCTGGTCCAACTTGCGGTACCGTTTCTGAAATTTGTAAATCTGGCGTCGGTTCCTTGACTTCAAGTACAAATTTTTTACCTCTTCCTCTTTTTTCAAGTTTCTTTGGTTCTTGAACCTCTTCCATTGGTTGTTCGAGTTCACTTGAAACTTCTGATATCGGTTCTGAGATTTGCAAGTCGATAGTGGGTTCTTTAACAGTTTCAGAGGTGTGTTTTCTTCCTCTTCCTCTCTTTTCAGGCTTTTTAGCTTCTTGAACCTCTTCCATTGGTTCTGTCAAAATTTCTGGAACAGGTTCTGTAATTTGCAAATCCTGAACATGTTCCTTAGAAACTTCAGGGGTAGATTTTTTCCCCCTTCCTTTTTTTTCAGATTTCTTCGTTTCCAGAACCACTTCCATTGGTTCTGGTACAATTTCCGCTACGGCTTCTGAAATTGGTATCTCAGGTATTTCTTTTGTTTCCGTAACGTCAGACACAGATTTTTTTCCTCTTCCTCTCCTTTCTAACTTAGGTTTTGTTTCTTGAACTTCCATTTGTTCCAGTTCTGAAATAAGTAAATCCGATGTCTCTCTAGTTTCTTTTACTTCAAACGTGGATTTCCTCCCCCTTCCTCTTTTTTCAGGTATCTTTGGATCCTGAACATTTTCCAATGGCTCCTGCAAAGTTTTTGAAATCTCTGACGTCTCTTCCTTAACTTCATGTGTAGCTTTTCTTGATCTAGATCTCCTGTCAGTCTTCTTCGGTTCTTGAGGCTCAATCTCCATTGGCTCGTGAAGAATTTCTTCTTGCTGCTCAAGCTCCTTCGGAATTTCCACAGACTTCCTGTTCCTTCCTTTTCTTTCTGGTTTATGTTTTTCATCCAAATCAAGTGTCTCTTGACTTACTTCCGATTTCTCTCCTATTTCCTCAAAATCTCTCGCAACATCAGGCGTCTTATTACTATCTTTTGAAGGTGATTCCAAATGACTTACGTCTTCTGGCAGAGGTAGAAACTCGTGAGAAGATGTAGAAGCTTGTCTTGGTTTCCGTCCTCTTTTGGTTCTTGGTGTCACAACGTCGAGAGTCTCTTTGTCTTCAAGCGGCTTTTCCTCTAGTTTATCTTCAAGAGGTTTATCGTCAAAAACTTTATCTTCAAGAGTCTTCTCTTCAATATCAGACTTATCCTCAAGATCCAAAATTTCCAGATTTGAGTCCTCAATCTGCTTTTCTGCTAAGAGAATAACTTTGGATCTCTTTCCTCTTCTAGATTTCGGTTTCAAATCTTCCAGAACTTTTGACTCTTCTTTTTCGCCTTCAATCACTACCTTATGAACTTTTTCACTTTCTTGACTTCCTTCAATGACAATATCTTGATCCGTTAATCTTTCAATAGTCTCTTGTTTATTCTCTGAAGTATGGCCTCTCAGTTTTCGTCCTCTTGATGTCTTTGGCTTCACAATCTCAACAGACTTTTCTTCAGAATCAGACTGCTTCCTACTTTGGTTCCTCTTTTCCAGTTCCAAAACCTTTAATTCTTCCTCGACTTGCTCAAAATTCTCAACCTGTTCTGTAATTTCTGCTTTCGAGATATCCAAATTATTACTCGTTTCTGTCGGAACTTCAGCAGCTATCAAACTGCTTTTCTTTGACCTTCCTCTTCGTGTCGTAACCGAAGCTGCAATTTCCTCAACGATTTCAGTAGGTTGCTCCGGCTTTAATTCCTCCTGAATTTCTTCATCGAGTTTCTCTTCAAAATTTGTCTTTGATTCTTCAAATTTTGAATCTTCAAGTTCCGATTTTTCGTCAAATTTTGACAGATTTTCTGCAACTGTCTCGTCTCTCCAATCAAATTTTGTATTGCTGACATCCAGTTCTATCTGGTTATCTACATTGTCACTTTGATGAAAACCCGATTCTGATTCAGATTCTGTGATCATTCTTCCCGAAAGAAGCTCATCAGTTTTTTGAATCGAACTTTCCTTGACAAAATCTCCAAATTCCTGTTCCTGTATTTTTTCTTCCGATCCAGAAATCTGCTCACATATTTGGTCAATGTCTGTTCTTATTTCTGTCTCCATATGTGAATCCCTCATATTTTCAGCGTCCTCTTCTCTTTCGACTTCAAAAATCTCAACAATCTCAAGTTCCTCAACTTGAGATTTACTATCCGATTTTAGAAATTCGTCCATCGTCTCTTCTCCGGTTTTGCGAAACATTCTTGTCACTTCGTTATTTTCATTCTCAATCTCCATCTTGTCAACTTCGTCCTGATCTTTACTCTCAGCATCTTTCATTTCAGCATCTGTATCTTCTCTCTGGTCACTACTCGATTCTTGGAGATCTATTCCTAAATCTTTCTCCCTATGAAAAAATTTACCGTGCCTCTCCTTCTCTTTTATAGCAACACTCTTCTCATATTCTTTGATCATGTCCTTCTTTAGAAAAAACCGTGATGGTTTCTGAACAGTAGTAGGCTCGGGAACATCTTCCTCGTCAAATTCAAAGCAAGCGAATTTGGATTTCTTATCGTCATTGTCCTCTGTAGTGCTTTTCTCTTCTTTTTTGGAGCCGGAGGCTTTATCTTTAGACTTAGAAGACTTGTATCTGTCGGATTTGAGTTTCTCGATAAATTTTTTGGTACTGCGAGAAGTTCCGCCAGTGGAGTCGTCAAGGATTGCGCTTAATTTCTCAGTTTCAATGAGCAATTTTTCTGACTGTTGGAGTACATCTAAAGTCTCGTCGTCAGAATCTGGCTGCGCTACAGATTCTTTATTTTGTTGGTTGAAATCACTTTTAACAGGTGATGTTTTTGAAGGCGAGGTCGTAATAGAAGAAAGAAGAGGTGATGCTATTGAAGTTGAGCTAACGTCAAAAGAAGTATCTTCTGGAGAAAAGTCTGCCTTCATGTCCACGTCGGAATCATCGACCCAATCTTCCAATAATTCATCTTGAATTCGTTTCCTTTCCTCTTGAGCACTTAATTTCTTCTTCTTAGTAACTTTCTCTGCACTCTTTCCAATCTTTTTCTTCTTTTCAGATCCAAGTTCGTCTTTGCTTTTACTGGAATTGGATTTGCGGACATATTTTCTCTTTGGAGTGTCGAGATCCAAATTCTTATTCTTCGGTTTCGAGTGAAGCTTAAGAGGAGACTTCTTTTTAGTTGGATCATCATATTGATGACTCTTTATGTGACCAATTATAACGTTGACTCGAGTGCACGTGAAGTTGCATTTAAAACAAGGGAATATAGAAGAACTGTGGGTGTTTGGCGATATAACAGCTTGCTCGCGAATTCGAACTTGATGATCACTTTGTCTCATAAGTCTGTGTTGGGTGAGTTTCTTAGACATTGTGGAGCCGTCGCTTCTTCGTGAATCTTCGCGTTTCTTCTTCGGAAGCTTCTTCTCTCCGAAGAGAGAGGATATATCCGGTTTTTCTTCGGGGCTAAACTTTTCACTTGATAAAATATTAGGATCTCCTCCTGTTATTTTCTCTGCTGTTTCCACATCCTTTGGAAATTTGTTCATGTAGTTTGAGCTGTCCTTAATTTTGCTTCTGTACTTATCTGCAATAATTAAACAATTGTTAATTTATTTTGTCACAATTCAGAAAATAAATGAATAATAAAACCCAATTCATCATAAAGATAACCAATAACTGTTCCTTTTATGTGAAAGCAAAAAATTCAAATTTATCAATTTTTACAGTCCCTCTTTCGCATTTGCTTACTTTTAATTGACCACCATTTTAAAATGCTCACTTTTTGTGCAAGGAAAATGTTGCTTTAAAGATAAGGAATGTATTTAATGATATTTTGAATTTTTGTGTTTAAAAATCAACTATAAAACTGATAATATAACTTGATGAAAAAATACCATGATGCAACAATAAAAGCTGATTACCACCAGAAATCAATATTACAATATGTACTTTTTTAAATGAAATTAATCCTAAAATAATGTGTTCTTTATTAAGAAATCAATGAACTCTCTTAAAAAAGGAATTTCATTTTTTCTTGTTTAGTTATATGTAACTATAAATGTAACTAGGTATTTCAAATTGAAATTAAAAATTGGAATTAATAATTTTTTTAAATCCTTAAGATTGACTTTTTTTTTATTTTCAGAGCAAAAAATTTAAAATTTTAAACGATATAATTTTCGACGCGGTAGTTAGTAATGAATATCGGAAATTTCGAGAGTTAGAGGAAATGCGATTAATTACCGTAATTCGATTAAATTCTACATTTAATTTTGAAATCATAGCTGCCATACCGATTTTCAATCTCTACTGACTTCAACCTCAAATTTTAGACCAAATATCACATTACATACTCCTAATTTTAATATTTTCCTCTGAATCAAAAAGATTTCAAATTAAGAATTTATCTTTACGTAGTCATATTTTTACTTTAAAAAGCCGCTCGGCTATTTATTGAAAAAATATCTAATTCTTACTCTTCTTGATTAAAATAGAAACATTTAGTTTTGTGACTAGATCTTGAAGTCAACATTCTTAATCCATAAACATATTTAAGTTCCCAAAAATAGATAAAATCCTTAATTTTCACTGATTTAAAAAATGTTCCATTCGTCACAGTTTCAAAATATTAATTATTATTCGTTAAATTATTTCAAGCATTGAAACAAGTAAAATAAACTAAATATTCGGAGGACGAACGACACGAACAAAGAATAATACAATTTCAGAATTAAATATGCAGTACTGTACTAATTTAAATTGGAAATACTCAAAACAAATTTTAATTGAAACATTCAAAATTCAACATATTCACATTCAATATATAAGTCTTAATCTAAAACCTATACACTCTTTCAAGATTAAATATTTACAAAAAAGGATAACATTCAAAGATAAAATCTAAATATACGTCTTCAAAGTTGAAACATTTCAAAACAGGAAAATTCAACGTAAAAATAATCAGTTTTGCATGCTTAGTATTGGAATTTTTTACATTTAAAGGACGCAAGCTAGTAAAAATTCCTCAATTTCTATGGCTTCAATTTTGAAAATGTACCACTAATAGGGGGTTTCAAAATTCACTTTTTCAAAATTTGAAAAGTGGAGCTTTCAAAACCCTCTTTTAAACCTTCTGCTTTAAGTTATGCAATTTCAAATTGAAATTATTTCGTTCATCAGCGAACTGAATTAGAAGTTACTTTTTAAGAGCTTGAATATTTTAGGTCAACAAATTTGCATTTAAAATTCTTCATTCTTAAAATGATTAATAAATCCCAGTAAGCAAGAAAGCGTAATCTTTATGTTGCTGCAACGTCACAGTTGGTTGAAGGTTACGTAACTTTTTTGTTACTTTATTTATTAAATTCTAAAGTATATATTGCTAGAATTAGGTAAAAATGTCATTTTAATTAAATAAAGTGCTGATACATGTTAAAATACGCAGCAGTTTCAGGATCGTTTAAAACAATTAAATATTATGTGCGAAAAGATTAATACTTATATTTTATAGTTAAATACTGTTACTTATGTAAAATTATTTATTTTGTTTATATAGCCCTCGTCAATTAAGTTCACTGCAATTCATAGTTTGGTCAGTAAAAATTTTTGATTAGAAACATACCTAGACCTTTCCTTATGAAATCATCCTTCTGTGTACAGTTATATTTGTAGATCTGTTGGAAGTTCTTGACATATTCGCTGAAAATGAGAAAATAGAATTAACATTTCAGTTGAAACAAAAATCAATATAATAAAACTAAAAATTTTAATAGGTTAAATTTACGAATACCTAAACAATTTAAACAACTGAACCATTGAAAAATTTCAAAAAACAAACGCTAAACATAAAGATAGAGTTAATAAGCAAATATATGAAACAAGAACATATGTAAATGAATCAAATAATCTATAAAAGATAAACATATACCAAAAATAAACAACTTACAAAGTATCTTCTTCAAAATACTTCACAGCAGCAATCAAGCCCTTTTTTGTGAAATCAACCTGGATATCTTCCGGCAAATTTTCGAAGCCAACGACCTGGCCAGGCCACCAGCATCCACTAAGCTTGACCCAGACGACGTCCCCGTCCAGGTAATTGATTTCCGTTTGCTCGCACATCTTGACTAGCTGTTCAGTTGCATTTACCACCAAAAACTGACCGCACTTAACCTATCTTTACACTTATGCAACATAAAAAGTACAAACTATCGTTTCTGTAGGCATATTACAACATCGAAAGGCGTGTAACGAATTAGGAATCGTGCAACATTCCATTTAAATCCGAAACAAGCTTTTTCCTTCTAAATCTACACTTTTTACCTCACGTCACACAGGGCGTCGTTTCCACAACAAAAGTGAACAAAACCCACAAAAAAAGGTTACGTCCAAATTCCGGAATCTAGATTGGTGCCTTGTCTTATTTTCTGCTACATGGCTACGGGAACACCACCGACCACGAGACCAACACCAAACAGGCTTCCAATCTTTTCCAACTGCACGTTATTTTCCCGACTCGAAATCTGCAAAAGCACTTTTAGAACACAGCACATTTCCGCAGCACTAATTTCCTCGATGAAAAATGCACCAACAGAGCACAAGGTTCACAACATTGCGAAACGCGAAATTTTGTCTCAGCGGGCGCATGACACTGTCATCAGCCCCTTGTTTGCCGCCTTTAAAACTTTTTCAATGAGGAAAAAACTGTAGTCAATGTTCGATTTTCAAGATTATTAACCTTAAAATCTTAATTTTAATACTCTGGGAAGAGAGAATGTGATCGGTGGGGGAAATTGAAGATTCGCGGGAAACCAGGTTGCTAGAACGTGTCTCTTGTTCTGATGAACGTTTTCGTGGTCACTGACTTCGAACCCAAGTTGTGTGTGCGGAGAACACGCGTGGCGCATCTTATCCGGTGTAATTTTTGGTAAAAAAATTATTTTGGAGGAGAGAAATAATGAACTGTTAATGAATCCGGCTCGCAAGTGCGACGCTGATTCTGTCTCCCGTGTGGAAATTGGCGAGCGTCCCAGGAGAAGGACGTCCTCCTCCGCGCTTCGCCTCTTACCCGGCCACCGGTCGCCAGGGAGCTCCTTATCGAGAGCAAAAACCACCACTATCCCGAAATCGACGTAGGCCTTTTCTCGAATTCGCGGCCGAGGCCTAAAATCTTGCGGCACAAAACACTTTTTCAAGTTATATACGATGTACGTACATGTTTCGTTTCCCGACGTGCAACGATGGCTATGGTGTGTTAATGTAAATTGTAATGGTGGTGGACGTAGTTGCTGCTGCTTTCTTCTGTATCCACCAATTCACGCCAGGGGTACCAACTATGGTAAATAAAAGAAGGAAATTACAAATTGCTTACGGTTTATAGAAGTTTTTCAAGTTTTGATTATTTTTATGATTTCAGTGGTACCCGAAGAATTTTTATCGTATGTAAATTGTGAGAACGAATTTTTCTTTGGAAAGAGGTTAGCCTAAGCTCTCTGCTGATTGGATAGCGCGGCGAGGAATGGAGGGAAACTTCAAGATGGTTGAAATCTGGAAGAAAAAAAATACTTAGGCATGTGGTAATTAATTAATTAATTAATTACCATAAGAGCAAATTTATTTCTGCCTACTTTATGTTCGCAATAATAAATGTTTTTTGCTGAAACTAGGCGATCTACCCTTCGTCTGTATGAAATGAAAGTAGATCCCGAATTTTTATGGAAAGTATTTATATTATTTTATAAACGTAGTTGGCGAAATTAAATCTGCTCTTATGGTAATTACCACCGTTGTGAAGTTGGCACCCCAACTATTAAATATCCAACTTTTGTTCTATGAGATCGTTTGGTGGTCGTTTGGTGGTGTTTGGTGGTCAACTTTCGACGTTTGGTGGTTAAAATTCAAAAAGTTATACCACATGCCGATAACTGGTAAAATTTGGAAATGAAAAATTATACGTTGTTGGCAGCCCTGTACAACAAGAGTTCAGGCTTTTGACACTATGTCGCTGCTGTTGCCAACTTGTCGGCATTTTATGGTTCGTTTCCGGTTTACGCAGTTTGCTTGACGACGCTCTGTTTTTAGTCATCTAATTCTGTTACTGCAGTCAACAGGATTACTTTAAGTGCTTTTAACGTATTTTTGTAATACCCCGAAGCACATTGATAATTCGCAGAATCGAGTCTATAAGTTAACTCGTAAATTAACTTCGAGAAGTTACCGGAAGTTCGGATTCTGCGACGGTCGGTTTTGCGTTTCTTTTCGGATAATTAGAAATGGCGACAGCCGTACCCTCGAGATTTGCCGTCCTCGCCATCGAGGATGATGATTTTAAGCCGAAAAAAGCACCTAAGCCTGCCAGTGCTGGAAAGACGGCTCAGAAAAATAAAGGCGACAAGCAGAAACAACAACCTAAGAAAGATGACAAGAAAAAACAAAGCAAGGTTAAGACACCCTGCAGTTTTATGATTTGACATTTTTCTTTCCCAGTCGGTATGTCAAGTAATCTTTTTATCGGGCGCGGGAAATTACAAATCTTGTTTTTAATATATAGTTGCTTTTCATTTTTTGCGGTTTTAAAAATTATATTTTGTGAATATGGAATTGTTTAATAACCTTGTTTAGTGTTAGAGTATGAAATATCCAAGGATTTTTTTCATACTTTACCTAATTTTCTATTTCTCTCCTCAATTGAATAGTGTCGAAAAATGGATTATTCTTTTGACGTTTAAAAAGTTATTTAAAGTTTCTTTTAAAAACAAAATTGAATCGATAAATTTTCGCTTGCGTAATTGATTTTCATTTGCTTTTTATTACAGGGAAAGAAGAAGAAGAACAACGCTGATGATCAACAATGGGAACAATGGAAGCAAAAGGATTCGATGGTAAATTGCGACGCTTTTTTTTTATATTCCTTATCGTGAAAACGTTCAAATTAAAATAATTACAAGTTTAGATTGTTCAAAATTGGCCCTTACATGATTAATAGATGCTTCTTGAATTATAATTTATATAATTACGGTTCATACCTAATAAATATCTTGTATATTTAATTATTTTTAAGGCGGTGGAAGAAACATTCGAACAAGATCTTCACCAAGCTATCTTGCTATCCAAAATAGCTTTTGAATCTCAAGCAGAAAATGGGACTAAACCTGATAAAGAGCAGGATCAATCCAAAAAAGGCAACAGCAAGAAATCAAAGAAATCCACAATGTCTTTAGAGGAATTTAATAACATGGGTACCAATTCAACACAAAACTCAGTGGAGAAATCTGAAAATTCAGAAGCCAAAGCTAAAGGTTCTTTTTTCTTATAATTCTATTATTAGTTTTAATTATAATAATTTAAGTACAATCTTTTTTGGATCTTATAATATCTTAATCGATATGATAATTTAATTCTTACTATAGAAGCTGATCCTGAATATTTCGAGAGGATCCAGAAAGAAATAAATAATGAAATCACGAAAGGGAAAGAGAAAGATTTGTTAAAGGCGAGATTAACTCAAATCGATAACGATGATATCACATCGGCGAAATTGAAAGTGGAATTGGAGAAAAAAGATGATCTGATCAAACGACTCAAAGAAGAATTAATAAAATCTAGAGAAGAGCTGGAGGACGTGAAAAGTAGGAATCAGAAACTCTGTCAAATGTTGGGGCAAGGCGAAAGTAAGTAAAGATATTCGATTATTTTATGTATTATTTAGGGGCCAAATCAAATCGACGGTCACCGACCACAAAATGCTAACTCAAAACTGTTGTGTTAAATAATGCTATCTCGTCTTCAATGAAACAA
>JAUESH010000043.1:17455956-17475870 GCA_032275165.1 Synergus magnus | reverse complement strand
AAAATATTTATTATTGCAAGCGTAAAGTTGCGGAAAATAAATTGCTCTTATGGTAAAGTATCACATGCCCTTAATGGCGTAAATAATGTTAAACTAAATATATGGAAACCATTTCCACGTTTTTTGGCGGGAAAATTCAAATTTAAAAAAGTTTAACTTTGGTATTCAATTTTTTTAACTACCTTCCACATCTCTAAAATTTATGACGAATAGTATATTACACTGCAAGGGCAGGAATTTTGAAATTCCTGCCCGTGTGGTGTATACTATTTTTCTTTATAGCCGGTCGAAAGTACCCTCTCTCTCTCACTTACTTTTCTGGGTTGCAAATGTTGCGATGCATGTTTTTGATGCCCGCCCCGACATTTGCAAGCACGAGCGGAGCGAGTGCTGCTGGTCGGGGGCAGGCGTCAAATACATGTGAAAAGCCAAATATAATCACACTTCCTCGTCCATGGATTCATCAGAAGAGAATGTTTCGCTTATTTTTTTCTTTAATTATTTTTTAGTTGATATCACTTTTTAACTTATATTCACTGACACATAAAAACACTGATAAATTCCAAGCAAACGGCTTTGAGGTTATACGTAAAAACAAGAGTGACAGCGGTTAAGGGGTCATATTCTAGTTTAGGCGCTTGAAAAAAAAGCCTACATTTAGTAATTTTTCTGGAGGTTACTATTATAGTCATTGATATAAAACTTTTTAGGCTAATGAATGCACTCATAAATTACACAACAAATTTTTAAAAAATTTATTTTATTCACTTATTCAATATAAAAAAGATACTTAAACGTGACTCTTCAAAAAGTAGGTACGTGTGGGCTGTTGATGATATCTCAAAGACGGACCCTCTGAAACAAAAATTTCAAATTTTTTTAGATTCAATATAAAACTGGCTCTTGTGCAAACTAAAATTTTTAATATATATGCATAATAGGGTGGTTCAAAAATGCATGGCGAAAATTTTTTTGATGCTAGAGTGTCTCAAACTCCCAATTCGATTCGAAAAACGAAAAAAGAAAGGTCCTATTTTTTTTCAATTTTGATTACAATTGTATTTTCGCTACTCTTCGCTAGATTGCCACATACTTTAAAGCCAAAAAAGAATTCCCTAGAGCGCCCCCCTGCGTTCATCTATTGAAATTTCATTTAGTTTAGAGTTACCTAGAAAATTGTCTAAAGTTCTTAACGATACTCGAAAAAACTTAGGGAGAGAATTTAAATCATATTTGGGAGGGGGTAATCCCTTCGAACGAGGCGGTCGTATAATTACGATCGAACTTCATACAGGTAAGTTCGTTTGATTGTATAATTATACTTCCCGCCTCGTTTTCGGGATTACAATTGTAGATATTCAGAGCAGACAATTTTCCATAGATTATCGTTTATTATAAACAAAGCGTTTTATTTTCACAAGCAACTGTTGAACTGCAAATTCAGAATTGTCTCTTAAAAACGGCGTTACAAAAGCTTTCATTAGCTGAAACTATTGGTCGGTTATAAAAACGTGCAAATACAGATGAATACTGAGACCAACCTACTGTATTTCTAATATTATTTAAAACTAACCCATTTTTAAAGGCTGTTGATGTTGCTGCGTGTCTCGCACTGTGCGCCGTAAACTCTTGATCGATTCCACATTGGGATAAAACTGATCTAACCTATCGGCTAAGAGTTTGAACACCTACTGCCCTATGAGGTTTTTTAACTGCGAGAAACAACGTTTTAATATCTTGTCTTAAATTCTTTGTGACGTACAAATAACGTTTCAACGTCCTAGCTAAACAGAGTTTAGGGTAGCCTTTAAAAAATGGTAAAATAAGACAGGGTTGACAGGTTCCTACCTTAGAAGTTTTTATAATAGACTCTATTTGAATTTCAGCTCCATTGTCAGAGAACTTGATGCAATCTATATTAATAAGGGAAAATGTTTGCTTTCTATGACCCGTTCCCAAAGCTAATAATATTATCAATTTCTCCGAAAGCTGTTTCAGATTTAAAGATTCAAGTGGGAACCAATTAGAAACCTTCTCAAGGACGGGTGTAACGTCCCAGGTTCTTGAGTATTTAGGACGTGTAGGTTTCAGTCTATAAATTCCCCTGAAAAAACGACAACTATCTGACAACTCTTTCGAGGATATGAGCGCTATTGCTGATCGAGCTGTGTTTAGTGTGCCATATGCTGCACCCTTGTCGAAAGAATCACCTAAAAATTCTAGTACCCTATCAGCCTCTTGATTAAAGGGATCTAGATCGCGTTCATTACAAAAGGTCCACCAAATTTTTAAGGCAGTATCATACTGCTTAATTGTAGAGTCCGCCAGGGAAGCCATTAAAACTCTCAATGTAGACTCTGACAGATTCCTCTGTCGATGGCTCTCCCTGATAGCCGACCTGCAGCCAGAGTAAGTAAAGCTGCCAGGGGATGCTGACGAGACCTACAAGGAGATAAAAGAAGTGTTGATCTTGGTGAAAATATAAGAGGTTCATCTATAAGCATTGTTTGGAAGAGCGGAAACCATGGTTGTGATGTCCAGTAGGGAATAATTACAATACCACAAGCTTCGTCTGTTATTATTTTTCGTAGAGTTCTTAAGATCATGGAAAAGGGTGAGAAAGCATAAAAGTTTTCATCTTTCCAGGAGATCGTAAATGCATCAAAAGCTTCGGCGTCAGGATCGCGATTCCAAGAACAAAAAGAACTACATTTCGAATTGAATTTTGACGCGAATAGATCAATTGAAGGATTAGGGAATTTTTGCAAGATTTGTTTAAATGCATAATCTGCTAATTTCCATTCAGTGTCTACATTACGGATTCTCGATTCTCTATCAGCTTCGACATTTTCTTTCGAAGCGATGTAGGAGGCATAGATCCAGATTCTTTTACTCTCACACCATTTCCAAATTTCTCTACTTAGTGAGTGGAATTGAGGATGTTGAATTCCGCCCATCTTATTTACATAAGCGATAGCAGTTGTGTTGTCGATACGTAAAAGAACTTCATAGTCGTAAAGTTCAGAAGCAAAGGTTTTGAGGGCCCAAAAAGCTGCCAAAAGTTCTAAACGATTTATTGACCAAGATTTTTCTACTTCATTCCAAAAACCATGGGCAGAGTAGCCTTCGCAGAAGGCACCCCAACCCGATTTCGAAGCGTCTGAGAAGATTTCTTTTTGAAAAGAGAACTGGCGTATTGGGCTACAAGGTGAGTGAATGTTCTCTTGGAACCAAATTAAGTTTGGATGCAAAAAGCTTGGTAAAGTCATGCGTTCGTCATAATTCCCATTAGCTAGTACTAGAGCTTGAAATTCAGGTCGTTCCAAAGCTTTTGTATAACCCATTCCGTAGGGCACAGCCGGACAACATGAGATTAGACTTCCTATCAAGTGAGCGAACTCCCTTATTGTACAAAATTTCCTTTTCAGAAATGACTTTATTAAGGATATCAAATTTAGTCTATTGTGTAAAGGCAACTCTAATGTCAAAGCCTCTGAGTTCAAATAAAAAACTAAAAATTCCGAGTCTCTGCTAGGAATTAATGAACTTTTTTCGTAATTAATTACGAAACCTAGAGATTTGAGGAACTCTATGGAGGTTTGAACATTCTGTAAACATTTTTCGTAGGAAGCGCCAAGAAAGAGAAAATCGTCCAAATACACCGCTGATAAAAAACCCCTACTCCTTAAAAAACTGACAACCGGTTTCATAATTTTGGTAAAAACATAGGGGCTGATGTTAAGACCGAATGGTAAACAATTAAATTCGTACAAAAGACCTTCGAAAGATAACCTTAAAAATTTTCGGTATTTTTCATCGATCGGAGTCAAAAAATAAGCATTTTTCAAATCCAAATTTGCCATATAACAATCTTTTGTTATCAACTTAGAGGCTGTTCGAACATCTTCGATTTTGAAGTGAGGCACTTCAATAAATTCGTTCAATTTCTTTAAATTAAAAATGAACCTTTTTGATTTATTTTTACGATCAACTAGGAAAAAAGGGGACAAAAATTCCCCTTCTACCGATTCGCAACGTCTTATTGCTCCTATATTTAATAAATCATTAATCTCACTCCTTAGAGATATAACCTCACTTTGAGTCCAGTTTGAATTAGAGGGGAGAACCGATTGACATGGTTTCCGCTTAAACTGAATCTGATATCCCTTAACACATTGGAGCACAAATTTATCGGAAGTAATGTTCTTCCAAGCTGGAAGAAAATTCTGTAAACGTCCTGCAAAACGTACCTCTACTTCCGTCTCTGTCGAGTTGCTGGTCGGGGTCTGTCCATTGACATCTTCGCCTGTTGACTTCGATATGATGTTGGGTGAGTTTTCTGGTAAGATGCTTTTTTCGATTGGGAATGAAAATTTGTCTGGTCTTTGCTCGCCCACGATTGACTCTGGTTCCTCGAGGACGAGCTCCTCGTATTTAAAGACCCAGAATTTTGAGCTGGTTTTTTCGCAGGAAAAGATGGCTTGAGGATCTTGTTTATTTTCTCCAAAGGACTGACTTCATTAATTTTTTCAGTTAGGTCATCACCAAAAAGCATAGTATCTCTGTTCGACTTATCCAAGATTGATTTTACAGATTTACTATAAGCAGGTGCAATAAATGCTCTACGAGCAATTGTCTCTGCATAGTGAAGTTCAGTTACTAATTTGCCGCTATCAGGCAAATTCTCGAGCAATTTTATAGTGTCAAGCCCTTCCTCCGAAAGCAACATATTCATTCCCTGGCCCAAGGCCGATAAAGCAGAACCTGCCAATCGCTGCATATTCTAGAAATGCTCATTTCTCTTAACAGACGACTCGCCCATTGATAAAAGCATGACTGGATTCACTTCCGGGGCATCCAGGAAAATGTTACCCTTTCGAGGGTATTTTTTAAGCAATTGCTCCTTGGTATCCGCTGGAAAACCATTTCTGAGCCAAAAGTCCTATCTTGAGACTAAATCTGGGTTCAACTTAACCTCTCCTGTGTCAGAGGTTGCTGGATCTTTCCCAAGCACATCTAACCTCTTTTCGTCCAACACTTTATTTCCCTCGACGCATGCGCCTGTCTGCCCGCTCGCTTCTCCAGAATTATCGGGTCCCACGTTTGAATTTTAGTCTTTGACTGTCCCCTCTTGAGATGGGGCTCCTGCAAAGAGGAGGATTAGTCCTGTACTTATGTACAGGCTCTACCAGTAGATCGGCACTCATATCACCTTAAGAATGATCTTCGCCGTCTCAGAAATTCAGCAGGAAACTTACCAGTTTTGGAGCATGAAGAGCGTCTGGACGGAGACCTTGACGGTTCACGCGACGCACGTCGTGAATGAGAACGTCTTGAACGAGATCGTGAATGCAATCGTCTGGAACGAGATCGCCGAGAATGAGAACGAACTCGACGTCTCTTTGAAAGGCTAAGCCAACTTCGTATTTCGCGTGACTTTATGTTTCAGTGCCACCATAATTGTCATAAAAGGTTAACTTAACCATCAATCAGCTTTTTCCCTCTTTGCTTTGCAACTTCGAAAAACGAAATTGCGGATCTGACCCACAGGTATGAAACTTGCCTAAATCATGGAGGTGTTAAAAAAAGGATCGTGTATGACTCGGGAAAGAACTTTCTGCTTCTACAGAAACAGAAAGATCTCCCCCTGGTTATACAATATACTTTTAAAATCCCATCACCCGTGTAGAAATTATGACCGGGTTCGAGCCGGATACCGGCCGGGTTGCCCTGCTTGTATCTTCTGGTTGGTTTCGTCACCCTGCGCTGGTTGGATCCCGGCCAGTTTATTCGGTCGAATCCCGGATACAAATCACTGTATTTAATTCATGTTTCAAATTACACAATCACATGCTCGGTGTCTCTTACACATATAATTGCACGCCCAAACGCCTCGAAGAATCGCACTCGCTGGGGATTTGAACCCTCGACCTATAAACATCCTAAAACCTAATACGAACGCACAAACTGACTGAACTATTTAATCGCTTGCACTTCGTGGACAGAATCTCAGCCAAGCTTTTTCATTCAAATGCCAGAAATAATTGTGAGTTTATTTTTAATTTTTTTTGGTTTACACATTTTATGGATAGGGGGTTTTTAAAATATTTTATTTTCAAGTTTTTAATTGATCTTTTATAATATAAAATATTTTTTCATGATACTTTATATACACATTATTACATTATTAGCTATTTTTATTACAAAAAATTTTGTAATAAAAATTTTTTAACCCTCTGCCGGTTATATGAAGTTCCCATTCTATACTCAGTACCACGTGGTCACCTCACTGATATGAAGTGCGTATGGATTAGTAAAAGAGATTCAGGATGGTAACCATTTCTAACTGAATAAGTGGTCTAAACCTTTCGAAAAAAACTTTTATGATATTAATTAAATTATACGTTTTAGCTGCTCAAAATAATTTATCAGTAATAAAATATAATATTATGAGGGAGATAAGTGAAGTTCTGACCAGTAATGGGAGTTTTCTGCAATGAAATTCAGCATGTGCAAATATAAGGTACAGCACTGGCAGTCTCGAAATTGTTTGAATCGCACTAACACAGAAGAGTTCTTATAAGTGAGAAGTGTGATTGGTTATTCCTTCTCTGTAAACAGCTATCGTTATCATCAGTTACAGTTATAGTCAAATTTTGACGATAACTGTCATTCTGACCGACAAAGGGTTAAATTATGTTTAAAAAAATGTTTGCATTCGCGAAAATTGAAATTTGGAAAATTATTGTTTATGAAAGAATCTTTTTATATTAAAGTTTTATGTTAGTATTTCATATCTAATGCAATAAACATATTCAATTAATTTGTGATTTCTTTGCATATTTTGAAACTCCAAAATTTAAACCTTTAATTGCTTTCACATTTACTATCTTCAGAATCTTTGTGTTATAATACTAAATAACTGCTAAATTATTTTTGGCCGATTTGTCCAGACCATATCCTGACCGGAATTTAATGCGATACAGGCCAGGCAATTAAGGAAAAGTAAACCAGGCTAAATCAGGTGTGGCCCGGTTTGGCCTGACCGAGTCCGGGTGGAAACCCGGTCAGATCCCGGCCGGGAAATTAATAAAATAGTATCCTGGTTTGACCCGGTCAGATTCACGCCAGAAATCTTCCTCTGGCTAGGTCAAATCGGGCTATTTCTACACGGGGAAGTATCGTGAAATCCGATGAAAGGAGGATGTTAAAAAAGTGCCGAATTTTTCTCCTCCGAATGGGAAGTAAAAAAATCTGTCCGCTCCGCGGGCACATTCTCGTCACACGCCGCGCTTCGCGCGCTTGCGCCCTTTGGGACACTTGCGCGCTGCGCACACTTAGCAACCTTTATTGCTGCTGTACACTTCTTTTGAATTATTTTAGTTTCAAATGAAGAGGAGAACTAATTTACTTAAGGTTCTATCGATCTTAAGGAACACATTCTCATTAGAGCACTCGCGCTTCGTGTTCGATATTTGATATAAACCTCACACTCGGCTCTGTTTGTAATATTTTTTCATATCTTATGTTTTTTGGCGGGAAAATTGAATTTTTTAAATTTCTTAACAATATTTTTCACGACTAAAACGGAAACTACTTATCCTATCAAAAAATGGTCAAGGAAGAATTTGCAGACCTTTTTGAGACCAATAATTTTTTTTCTTACCATTTTCTCTGTATCTCGTCTTATTTGGCTAAAAATTTGAATTTTCAATTTTTCAAAAAAATTCAAAAAATTGTTATGCTAATCTTGTAGGACGTTTAAAAAGGAACATTTTTCATCTCTTGACTTTTTCTCATATAATGCGTTATTTGGCTTCAAAATTTAATTTTCGTTCGTTTTTTTGAATTGTCAAAATGTTATAAGTATGACAATTTTTTTTTTATCGAAAAAAGTCATAAGGACAAATTGTTCCACTTTCTGAGTACTACGAATATCAGTACATAGAATTTGTAAATTAAAAAAAAAAAGGTCTAAAAAATTTTCAAAATGCTCTAACTTTTTGAATTTTTATCCAAAATGGCTTCATTTTAAGACACTAAAAGATTATACCAAAGGCCAGTCCAATTTGTCAATTCTTTCGAAAGTTATCGTTATCGTGCTAAAAAACTAAAAATCTACACATACACACAGACAGACACATTCGTAAAAACATGTTTTTCGGGTTCAGGGGGTCACAAAACGTGGACACTTGACAAAAATTGGGGGGATCAAATTTTCACAAATCTAATACATTCCCTAATGAAAGTGTAAAAAAACATGATTTTGAATAGATTTCGAATCACTGATTTAAAAAATAACGATAATTAGAATCTCGGAAAACTCAGAATTCAAAGTAAAAGTGTAAACTCATAAACCTGTAGGCAGTAAGTTTTTCGCACTTTCTAAGTGCTTCTTCGCAATTATCTTTCAAAAATGGACTGCAAATATATGCTATCCAGTATTTTTTGACCTGCTAAATTGAATGGTAATAGTTTTAGTTGCAATAATTCTCGACTAAATGAAGAAAACAATTTGCATAAAGTCTCCAAATTGACGTTTTAAATGGCATATGAAAGTTTCAACTCCACACAATCGTTTCTACTGGAAACGATTTCTCGAAAGCTGAGCTGCTTTTACTAAAACCTTATATTTACAATTAGCAAAATAATATTTTATAGTTCCTCTGCGTTATTTTAGGAAGATGCGTCAAGTTCCTCTTCATTGTCATCATCAGAATTTCCTGGAGAATCATATTCATGAATGTAGTATGTGTTTAATTGCCTATTTGAAAAATATAGGGATTTACAGAATTTTTACTAAACTGGGAAAAAAGCAGCTCAACTTTCCAGAAATAGTCTTCCCAAGCAGTTTCTTTAAAAATTTTATATCTTATTTACTTACTTTTTTTAGGCTTTGATTTGGTTATATGTGGTAACATTGGATTCAGACAATCAAAAACTGTAAAAATATATTATCTCCTTCCTTATGTATGACAATAAGTGGAAACGATTGTACGGAGTTGAAATTTTCATATTCAGTTTAAAAAGCCAACTTGGAGACTTTATGCTAATTTTTTTCTTCATTTACTCCAGAATTATTGCAACTAAAACTGCTAACATTCAATTTAGCAGGTTAAAAATACTGGATAGCATACATTTTCAGTCCATTTTTGAAAGATAATTGCGAAGAAACACATGGAAAGTGCGGAAAACTTACTGCCTACAGGTTTATGAGTTTACACTTTCACCTTCAACTCCTAGGTATCAGATTCTAATAATCGTTATTTTTTAATTCAGCGGATCAAAATAAGGTTTAAAATATAAGTAAATGGTTTAAATTTAAATGGAAAAGGAAATCGATTAGATGCGTTGATTGGAAGTCGATACCTGATGTGGAATCTTCTCTGTTTGTTTTAATCCTCCCTTTAAAGAAAGAGATTCATGAATTCAGATAAGTAAATTCAGATATTCATGAATACAGAGATAAGTTTTGTATAGTTACCTGATTTAATATTGATAGTGATGTTTTCGCTTTTAGATTTGGATCGTTGCAATAAGCGTCTAGTTGGCTTCGGTTGGTAAATAATTGGACCATTGGTTTATCAGTTGTCCTAGCTCAGCTTTTGGTAACAAAAACAAATGATGCTAATTGTAAGTCTCGATGACGGACTCTAGTTAAAGTTCAGCGGAGTCAGGTCACAAGACTGAGAGGAGTTTCTTGAATACTTGAAGTCTGAACCATTTGTAGACTGAACCACTTGTACATGCACTTTGATGAACTTGAATGTTCACGTGCTCAGAATATTATATGATCTTTTAAAGTTTTTAGGAAGAGGACATTGTGGTTATTGCTTTTTAAGAATGTATTTTATTATTGTCTTATTTGGAAATGAGTCTTGTTTTTCAGTCGTTAATTTAACATAGGAAGTATAGAAAAAGGAACTTTAATTTCAATTTTCGTGATTGATATTCTGGGGATATGAAATTGAACTTGGAAAGGGGATTGTGGTTTATCGAGTCGTCGTAAAGTGTTCTTCTATTTGCGATGTGTCTGAAGCAGAATTATCTGCATATCTTTCGAAATGATAGTAATAGAGAGTTTCTTCGTTTGTACTGTTTTATCTGTATGTCTTTTAAAATCATACTAGATAGATAATTAGAAGTGCAGTTTTTAGAGGAATTGGATGATGCAATCACATTAGATGTGCAGTACATAGATTGAATGATGATATTATGTAAGAATAATACGTAGAGATAATAATGTCTGAGCCCTTTTTTAGAAAAACGAAGAATGCTCTTGATATTTTGATGCTGCTGTAGGTAATATTTACAGTAATTATGATGATTGACTTAGCGATTACAAAGTAGATCGATCATGAACTTTCTTTATAAATTTAGGAACAAATGCAGACGTCGCGTATTGTGACAATTTACTCAAATACTATGGTGAGATACTGATTATGATGATTGACATTGACGATTATAATGTAGGGCAACCATAAAAATTGATTATAGAATTATTAGTTAATGCGGACGTCACGAGACGTGATAATATCTTGAAAACCATTAAAATTCAGATTTTTTCGCTGGCTTTTTTGTAATCCTCGCCAAGAGTATGGTACATATAGAGCTCATTTTTGGTAACAAAGTATTGGACGGTAGTCTTATAAAATCTTGTTAAAATCCCTGAAATTTTGTAAAATCCTTTGTAATTCTTTAAAATTACAAAAAATTTGATGTAATAAAATATAATTAATTGCCTTGAAATAGAAAAAATGTTTATTTGAAGAGCTTAAATTTGTGGAATTTCAAATAGAAATCGTTTAATTTTGTTTCTTTTTTGTATTTGAATAATATTAATTGTCCATACAATGTTTCCACGCGTTTAAGACTGATAGAGTATTAATAAGTGAGAAAGACTAAACCTAAATTAGCTATGAATATGTTGAATTTAGGTACATATAAACTTAATACATCCTAATAGAGCGCATGAAATTGTTTAACGGCATGTGGTATATAATTACCACATGTATGGTAAAATCATAGGGACTTAAATCTTATTACAAACTTTTGCAAACAATCTACATAATATGATGGAAATATTTAACACATTTTACTGTTTGTATGTTTCAGGTGAGTTAAACTACGCTTCTACCTCAGCCAACGAAAAGTTACAGACAGACTTCCTGAAATAGGAACAAAAGTCACCAAAAAAATCCTCATGAAAAGATATAACATATAATAGTTGGAAAAAATTCCAAAAATATACCTGTGTAAAATTTGTCACCAGCTACAAATTGAATGCTTCGTATGCCCACAGCTTTTCTATACAATATTTGAAAATTCTGAAAAAATCGTGCTAGTATAGTAGGGCATATTCTACTTAAATTTTATGGCTTTAACATTGAACTTTGATTTCTAGCCAGAGTTGGGCACAGTTAATCGGAAAGTTAACTCAGTGAATCGTTAATCCGTTAATCAAAAAGTTAACGCAGTTAATCGTTAATCCGTTAATCTGTCGAAAATTTAACGGAAGTTAAAGTTAATCTGTTAATCGTTAAAGTTAACTTTTTATACGAAGAAAAAAAAATTTCCCCTCTCCCCCGATTCCATCCAAAAATATGTCAAGACTATAAAATATCTTTTTTGTTTCCTTTTGAAGGACATGGGAACACTAATTTGTGAGATTTACAAAGATTTTGCGAAATAAAAACAAATAGAAAATGTAAGAATAAATTGAACAATTGAATTGAAACGCAATATCCAATTTTTATAAAAATAGAAAGGTACAAATTTACTATTCATTATTCTTGACAATTGTTCATATGGTGCAAATTGCCCTTCGTGAACAGAAGCATGTCGAAATTTTCATCTGACAGGCATGATCTCTTCGCCTTCAAGATGTCTTTTCTCATGATGGGAAAAGACATAAAAGACAAAGACAATAATCTGCAAGTGGTTTATTTCAAAAATTTTTTGAGTTAACGGAAGTTAAATAGTCCGTTAATCACGATAATCCGTTAACAGTTAACGAAAAATTTAATTCAGTTAATTAACGGATTAACGGACCGATTAACGGTTTTGCCCAGCTCTGTTTCTAGCTCAATAAGAAAATATCAAAGTCGTGTCACCGATTTTACGATTCAAATGTCCCCTCCAAGCTCTGAAGGTGAGGAAAGTGGGCGCAATTACTCGGGTAAAAAGAATGCTTCGATTTTTTATAAGGTTTAGATGTCCCGCAGACACCATATAAAGGAAAAAGATGTTCTTCAAAATTTATCGAAGTATCCCTGTTTAAAATAACGGGTATAATTGGTTAAGTTTCGGATAAATATCGAAAAGGTTTTTGACAGACACTTTATACAGTTTTATCCAATCCTTATCCGATATTTAAGTTTGAATCCAAACCAAGTAAGTTTTACCCACTTTCAATGCGAAAATAAATAAGCAGAATCAATTAATAGTAAAGTCCACATAATAAACATATCAGCTCTTAACCGGTAGTTATAAAATCATTAGAACCAATAATATTTTTTCTCAAAAATCGAAAGGGCAGCTTTATTCGTGTCCATCCATTAGCTATCCCAAAAAATTGCGGAATTAGTCAACCAAACTAAGTCTATCCGTTCCTATCCGATATGTATCGAATTACCAAAATTAATGTTAATTTTTTTCAAGTGCAAACGCGCATCTCTACCCACATCTATCCGTTACCCATCTGAAATATTTTTTATGAGTAAAATTTTTGGTATACACAGTGATTAATTTGAATAATGAATTTATTCTAGTTCGGGTTTGTTTTCTCGTGTTTTATAAAAAGGCACAGTGCACAGAAATACTATTTTTATTGATTGTAAAACTTTTAGCATCCGCTCCGAGATGCTGAACAAAGAAGAAAAAGGTGTTCGTATATTCCAGTAACTTAAATCTAATAAAGAGGCGCTGACATCACTGGCGGTAAAATAATATATACGAGTTAAAAATACTTGAATTCTAACATAGCTGCCCGCGTTGAAAGTAACATTTTTCAAGCAGAATCTCTTTAAATAAATGATCACGAACTTATGGTTACTTAATTTTAATTGACGTCAGACAAAACAGAAACGCCTTCGAGAGAACGTTTCAAGAAGTTGCTTGCAGTCTTAACGCTTATTACTCTGATTATACCGTCCTTACCCGAGTACACCTCGACGACCCTACCCATATGCCACATAAGCGACGGATGTGTCATTTTCCCTGAGTAGAACAAACGTTCCTGGTTTTATCAAGTCCTGTACTTGTTGTTTCCATTTCGGTCGAATTTGTAGTTGCGACATATATTCCTTTAACCATCTTGATCAAAAGTGGAGCTTGATTTGAGTCAAGAGTTCGTATCTATTGAGTCTCTTTTGAGCAATGTCCTGGATGTCTTCGTGAGAAATAGCTGTCATCGGTTCTCCGATTAGAAAGTGTCCAGGAGTTAGCGGGTTCAAATCATTTGGATCATTAGATAACGCACATAAAGGCCAAGAGTTTAGGACTGCCTCAACCTCGGCAGCCATAGTTGACAGTTCTACAAAGGTCAATGACGTCAGAGCAATTATCTTTTTTATGAGTGTCTTGGCTGACTTGACTGCTGATTCCCACAGCCCGCCAAAGTGAGGCGACTCCGGTGGAATGAAGCTCCAATCTATAGAACGACGAGCGAGAAAATTTCCAACGTCATTCCGAAATTCGTTACTACTCAGAAGATTTGAGACAGCTTTCAGTTGGTTGTTGGCACCTACGAAATTTTTTCCGTTGTCCGAGTAGATGTGAGCGCTTTTTCCTCTACGTGCTATAAATCGTTTTAATGCGTTTAGAAAAGCAGGTGTGCTAGCATCAGATACCACTTCAAGGTGGACTGCCTTTGTAAACAGACGAAAACGCCAAGATATGCTTTCCCCGTCACATTTCGCGATATCCTTATGATGAAAGGACCAGCATAGTCAATTCCGGTGTTTAAAAAGGGTCGTGCTGGCGTGATACGCGCTGCAGGTAAGTTCCCCATTAATTGCTTCAAACTAGGTGAACGGATTTGAAAGCAGACGATACATTTTCGTAGAACGTTATTGATTGTCCTCTGATTCTTGAGAATCCAAAATTGTAGCTGTAATAAGGCCGAAAGTCCTCGAGATCCCACATGGAGATTCTTATAATGCTCTTCCTTTATCAACAATTCTACGAAATGACTCTTGCTGGGAAGAATGATTGGATGCTTCTGCGATTCTGGAAGATCAGCGAGAGACAATCGACCGCCTACTTTTATTATCCCTTTATCTAGATAAGGATTTAGCGCCAATAGTTTGCTGCGTGAGTCGAGTGCCTTTTTTTGTTGTAGACACTTCCAGTCTTGAGGAAATGCTTTCATCTGGCACAATTTAATTAATATTTCCATGGCTTGATCGAGTTCAAAGACTGTTAAAAACCAACGTGTCTGGCAAGAGTAGTTTGAGCGTTGTGTTTAAAACGCAAAATATAGGCTACCACTCGCTTCAATCTATTTAAACAAGAAAATGTTCTCATAATTTCAAAATCGGGAAATATGGCCGCTATTCTTGCCACAACGTTTCTAGCTTCTGGCACGTCTGATAGTTTACTGGTATCAGCATTGGGCGACATATCCTCGTCCTCTGATAACCAATTTGGCCCCTTCCACCACAGGTCTGAAATAGATAATGGTACAGAGTCGAAGCCTCGAGAAAGTGTATCAGCCGGATTGTCCTTGGATCGGACGTGCCTCCAAATGGCATCGGGTACGAAACCTTGAATTTTACTGACCCTGTTAGCGACGAATGTCTTCCATTGATTGGAAGAACTATTGATCCAGGCTAGTGTTATCGTAGAGTCAGACCAGAGGTAAGTATTTTCTATTTTCAGGTTTAAGGCTTGGGAGACGTGGCTGTGTAAATTAGCCAAAAGTACGGCTCCACATAATTTCAGTCTCGACAATGAAATTTGTTTGAGAGGTGCTACTCTTGATTTGGCACAAGGAAGATGTACATGATGCATTTCAGTTTTAGTCGTTGTGCGAAGATAAATATTAGCACCATAGGCTGAAAAGGGTTTTACGCGGGCGCCAACTAGTTTTATAAAAACTAGTAAAACAACACAACAAATTACTTGAACTTTCTGACTTTATTAACACTTCCAGGCTAGCTACACATAATACTTCGAGCTGGGGCGGCTGCTTGGGCGGATCCTTTAACAAATTAACACTTTAATACCCTTAAATTCGCCGAATACTCACAATGTCGTAGTCTTGCGAACGCTTTCTTATGACAAACCTTCGAAAAACTCTTCACTTCAATTACATACACAGCCTCGCAAAATTAGGCGACAAATCCGGGGAAGCGACTCTTTGCTAATCGTCGAAATACAATTCAAACAGAAGTTTCACGCAAGAGAGAAACTTTTCCTTCGCATAATAGAAAGGATAACGCAAAAGACTTTACCTCCACATACTAGAGAGGTTCACAAAAGTACTATTCTTCCTCACATTAGGAAGGACCGCGAAAAAGTGACGCTCCCGGACCTTTATTTGCGCGCAAACCTCGCTAACGACAATGCGCATGCTCAGACGTGACTTGAGTCCCGCGTTACACGAGCCGCACGTCCGGTAAGTCGGCACGAGACCTACTGTACCGACGAATTCAAATAATAAATAAAACACTCCCGCCTTCACGTCGACGGCTATTTCCAAGGAAATTATAATTGAAATTGACTTTCCCGTCACAAGACATTATTTGAGGCGTCACAGAATCCATGGATTTGAATTCGGAGAATTTCCTCGCTCAGTGCGAATCTCGGAATTCTCATCTCCGTCAGTTGTGGTATTTGACGCTCATAATGAGTCCAGATAGTGTGTAGATCTAGGGATATCGCTTCATCCCAGCCAATCTTGAGTTGTCATAGTTTATGCAGGATGATCTTCGCTCTGATGACAAGTGGTGCTACGAGTCCCAGTGGGTCAAATATTTTAGAAATCGTCGAAGTCGAGATTAAAATTTGAGTCGAAACGATCCTCCTTGACAAGGTCAGGATGATTAGAGGTCCATTTCACCAATTCGAATTGTCCAGATTTTAAAATGTACTTTATTTGTTCTTTAGTTTTAGTTACGTATTCGATAGTAGGGCCTCCGGAAAGCAAATCATCCACGTAGAAGTATCTTCGAATAACTTTAGCAGCTTCTGGGTATTCGTCTTCGTTTTCATTCGCCAACTGCACCAGACATCTTATGGCGAGGAAGGCTGACAGAGCCAATCCAAAGGTCAAGCGGCTAAAACGAAAAGATTGAAATGGTTGGGTTGGATCATCCTTCCATAAGATTCATTGAAGATCCTGATTATTAACCTTGAGCATCACCTGCGGGTACATTTTGCGTATATCGGCAGTTACAACATATGGGTGTTGGCGAAAGCGAACCAAAATGGAAAATAAATCCTGCTGAATGGTTGGGCCCACTTGAAGTATGTCGTTTAATGAAATTTCCGAGCTTGTTTTTGAAGACGAATCATAAACCACCCTAAGCTTCGTCGATGAACTGGAGGCCTTAAGAACGCCGTGATGTGGAAGGCAATTCATGAATTTATTTGGATGTTCATTTGAAACCGGGAACAAGTGTTCCAAATCCATGTGTTCTTTCATAACGTTTTTATAGAGAGAGTGTGTCTCAGGATTTCCCAAAAGCTTTCTTTCCAGTGATACTAATCGCTTTTGAGCAATCAGTTTTGAATCTCCAAGTAGGGATACGTCGGCTCGAAAAGATAATTCTACAATAAACCGCCTATCCTCCGCTCGTCGATGCGTGGCAAGGAAATGATCCTCTGAAAACTGTTCGTTTTGCGTGTAGGGATGACGTGGATTACATTCTTCTATAGACTAGAATCTTTCCACCTGTTTCTCTAAGTCGCTCTCCACCGAAAAACAGCAAACGGATGCGTAACTTTTGGAAGTTGATGGTGTGATGGCAAGAGGGCCGGCTACGATCTATCCCAATTTTGTCTTTTGTAGAATAGGCAAATCGTCAGAGATTTTAATTTTACCCACGCCCCAAAACAGGCTTGTCCCTAAGATCATGTCAACCTTGTCCGGAACATTGAAGTTAGGATCGGCTAGATTCAGATTTTTTGGAATAGGAAGCGAGTCTTTGTCAATAAATTGAGTGGGGAGCCTCTCCGTGGTTCGATCTGTAATTAAACATTATATATTTTCACGATAGGCATTGAATCGAGATTTTATTGTTACGGTGGTATAATATTTGAATTTTACGAGCGTTTGGGCGTTCGCACAATTCTGTGCTGATGTAATGGGATTGAGAGCCGTTGTTCAGAAGGGCACGACATTCTCGAGGTTGGCCTTGACTATCATAGACGATAATGCGAGCAGTAGCCAACATTCCTTGATCATTAAATCCATTGAGGCTACTGAAGTAGAGGATGTCGATTGATCTGATATGATTTCGACTTTCGGTTCTGCAGCATTTCCTTGATTTAGCGCGGGTGAAGTAGTAGTTAGACGCCGTGGATTTCCAAGAGTAGTGGTACGTTGTTGCTTCGGAGCATCACTAGGAGAACCGTCGAAGTGCAACAAGGTGTGGTGTTTCTTATTACACCGCAAGCAATATCTGGACGAACAATTCTGGAAAGTATGGATGGATCTTAGACAGTTTGTACAAAGTTTGAATTTTTTAACTTCTACATATCTGCTAAATGGTGGTAAGGAATGAAAAGTTTCGCATTGATACAAGGTATGATACTCCGTACATAGCGGACATGGTGAGTCGCTGACGGATGTGCAAGAAACCTGCTTGTTTATTTCACCTTTGAGGTTAGCTTTTGATGCGAATGATTTACTTAGAGATGTGTTAACACTGAGAGACTCTAGTACCTTACACCTATCATTTAGAAAACCTGTAAAATCGTTCATAGTAGGCAATTCTTCATCTGCGACGATCCTAGATTCCCATTTTCTCTTTGTGAGATTATCGAGTTTTGAGGAGACAATGTAAATAAGAATTGAGTCCCAACTGTTAGTTTCCTGGTCTAAGTTATTTTAAAAATCTAACGTTCTTTTGAACAGTTTCTAATAATTCTCTTAAACCGGAGCTTGATTTTTTGGTTAAAGTGGGAGCTTCGAAGATTGTTTGCTAATGATGATGAATTCTTAAGCGCTTGTCTTGAAATCGCTTTGCTAGTAAATCCCAAGCAATTTGGTAATTGTTGTCTGTAATTTCTAATCCGTCAATGACATCAGACGCAGATGACGTTAAAGCCGATTTCAAATAAAATAGTTTTTGGACATTACTTATTGTTAGAGCTGGATTTTTATCTACCATCGCGCGAAATGCATCGTAGAAAGCTGCCCATTTACCAAAGTCGCCATCGAAATTAGGAATGTTTAGGTTAGGTAACTTTAATCCCGCAGCAGGCGCAACGACTGGATTAACATTATTTGCTACAGGCACTGCTTAATTTTTTTCATGGGTACGCAAGTGACCTCGAGCTATTGCTGTCGAAGTATAATACCTATCTTCGAATTCAGTGCGAAAAGCAAAGTGCTCTTCGCCCGGTCTCATTCCTTCTATCTGAGCTTGAAGTACTTGAAATTCATCCCAGGCCTCATTAACTTTTTCTAGTCTAATTTTTAATTCTAAGCAATTTTACTGATTTATTTCAAAGTTTCTTAGAAAGTTTTGGAAATTGCGAAGGCACCTTTCTGAAAGCTCGCGAGTTTAGATTGCTTTGGTTAACTTTTTGTCGGCTATTTTGATATAAACTTTTATCGATAGTGTAATAAATAAATAAATAAGGATGAGGGATATAATGCTAATTCTCATAAAGCAAACTTACAATGATTTGAAGAATTGTGGTAGAAAACAGAAATTATAGTTTTATACAAACGAGGGCGATGTGGAATATTGGAGCGAAGTGTTGATCGATGGACTCGATGATCTCAGCTGTCAATTGTGTTTATGTAGAGACGCCTCCTGGCTTACGTTGTAGAAGCAATTTCTGGTAGAAACAATGGTAATGCGGGGATGGTTACCAGCTTGATGATCCGGTCGGTAAAGATGTCTTCCACCTCATCCAAGAACTCGATCAAATCCGAGCGGCAGGATGTGATAATTGGTGAAATGTAGCAATTGTCATTAAAAGTTGCTAATAGGGCAATCTTGACGCATTTTAGGAAAATTTGCGAAAAGATCACTGTGATGCTGTCTATTTGCTGGGTAGTGCGATGTTCTGTCCAGAACAATGCAAGTATGGCGGCCTCGCGCACTGCGAAGGTCGAACAAAAGCTGCGCATGAGTTTTCACTAATAATGATTATGTGAAACTCGACACGCTTAAAAATGCGGAGCGGAAAGTTAATAGTTTTTGCAAAGCATAATGTCTGTATCGCGGAATTGAACACTGTTCGTATTGAACTTTTATAACGAGATCACGCCCAAATGGTACGGCGTGGTTCCAAAAGTCACGTTGTTCATGATACACAAATTGAGATTTCACACACTAACCACGCTTTGCTACCAATGATTAATTTGAATAATGAATTTATTCTAGTTCGGGATTGTTTTCTCGTGTTTTATAAAAAGGCACAGTGCACAGAAATACTATTTTTATTGATTGTAAAATTTTTAGCATCCGCTCCGTGATGCTGAACAAAGAAGAAAAAGGTGTTCGTATATTCCAGTAACTTAAATCTAATAAAGAGGCGCTGACATCACTGACGGTAAAATAAAATATAATTTAAAAATACTTGAATTCTAACACACAGGCTAACCGTTCCTATCTGATACATATCCAAATGCACTTTGTACAAGTTAGGGATGTTTGATCTCGATTCGATTCTGCCAAGATCGATCCAAAGGGTCCGATTAATCGATCTTTTGAATCGATTCTTTATCTTCGA
>JAUESH010000043.1:17396503-17452392 GCA_032275165.1 Synergus magnus | reverse complement strand
CTTGTTTCATTGAAGACGAGATAGCATTATTTAACACAACAGTTTTGAGTTAGCATTTTGTGGTCGGTGACCGTCGAAATGGTCTTTACTGAGTTGTCATTTTCATGTCTTCAAATAAAGATTAACATCACTTTATCTGATCTAAACTAACAGATGTAACCTTTAGTTTTTTTCTTATATCTTTACAGTGAAAGATAAAGCTGCGGTACTAGCGGAAGTAAACAGACTCCAAGAGATAAGGGACGAACTAACATCGGAAGTGACGACACTCCACGCTCAACTAGAGCAGGAAAGGTCCAAGAATCATGCTTTAAATGCTGAAACTAAGACAACAAAACAAAATGTAAATTGATTTTACTTGTATTTATTTTTAGAAATGAAATTTCATTTCCTAAGGGAAAAATTCCTTATTTAATAATCTATTTCTTTATTTTTCAGAGCAAGAAGAGACTGGCGAGTGAAAATGCCTAAACTTCCTTTTCCAAAGTATAAAGTATGATGATATGTGATCTAATTAGTTTTTAAGTATCGCAATTGTATTCCGATTTTCCGACCAAACTTGAGATACGATTTTACACTATCCTACGAAAAGAGCATTTTTTTTTTTTATTTTCTAAATGTGAAATCTAAATCAAGCGAAAGGAAACTTCTAATTACTGATTAGTTTATATTTTACATATTACGGTTTTGTTTTTGTATTACCTTAAAAAGGCTTTGAGTCGAAAGAAACAAGGTGCATTTAAATATTTTTTTTATTATCTTTCAAACTCTACTGCCTATTATATGTATGTAAGTGAAACATGAAACTAAAGACTCGAAATTAACGAGCCAATTCTCCTCAGTGAGCTCTTTTGTTACTGAATATACTGTAACGATTTCAAATATTTTGTAATAAACATATTCTAATTGATCTTTTCTTATAATTATTACCTAGATTGTCCATTAATATGTTGTAAATATTGTTGGTAAATCGCGAAATTTTTTCGAATGATTTCTTTTAGGAATTTTATTTTTAGATATATGTAGCTAGATGTCTTTCCACACTAATCCTGATCCGGATTACGTATACCCGACTATTTTTTTTATGGAATTTTTTCCTCGACTTTTTGCCTTCAGATAAGCTATGTGAATTTTTTGCTTAAACTGGGAACGGGATGAAATAAAGAGTGGAATTAATTATTTAATTAATTAATGTTTATATTTTTATATATTCGTATTTTGACTGATAGTTAATTTATGTGAATACTTTTAAGATGAGGGGAGAAGAAAATATATCCAGCTTTCGGTTGAATTCTTGACCAATAAAAGAAGCATTAGTGCTAAGTGGACGCCTCGCCTACTCGTTCATAGTCCTGTTTGCTCTCAGAACAAGGGGGTAGAAGGAATCAAGAGGGATGTTTAGAGACGGAACTAAACAACCTTAAGGTACAAACAAGTTTAAAAAACTTTTTTTATGTTTATCTTCAATCTTTCTCTTGTTTTTTGAATAATTTCTAAACTTTGCAGCCTCTCCTCAAAATTTTGAAATAAACTGGGATTTCCAACTTATATTTGCTTTGCGTGCTTATCACACTTTTTAAATTGGATTACAATTTTTTGAATTATCTATTATGGATGTTTTTTAATTTTTGTAGTTTTAATAGATGAGCAGGACGGATTCTAAATAAAGCATCACATGCCCTTAAACTTTAAAAAATTTACGAATTTCGGAAATTACAATTTTATAATTAAAAAAGTGAATGTTTCTTGAAGTAGGGATAATTCAAACAATCGAATTTCGTTTAGATACCTCACTTGGAAAAGCAAGAGGAGAGATTCGAGTCGAGAAACGAGGATGAGAGAGAATACACTTGCCCAAGGATGGATTTTAGGACGTGGGGTGGTTGAGGGTGACGGTAGGGATTCATTATCTGACAGTCTATTGTCATTCTTGTGGGCTGAGATTTCGCTTAGGACCACATCGTTCCGTTGTAATATATCCCTTTTAGCGACATATTTAAAAGAGTAATTTTTTTCAAGTTTCACTCACATTGTTACCCGCACTGTTAATATTTAACCTTTATTCCCGTCCGCCTTTAAAATTAACTAGATCTTCCTCGCGAACTATTAATTTGATGAATTTGATTATGAAAGAATTTAAAAAAAGTATAGGCCAAGATTTTTTTTTTCAAGATTTTCACGCAAGAGAAAATTTCCGTTGTGTAATTGTTCTGCGTTGGCTTAAAAGAAAATTTAATTTTAAGGTTCAAGTTTTAACTTCAAAATTTAACTTCTTCAATTTATTTGACAAAAATTACAACTAGATGTTTAGTATTGTTTAATATGTTTAGTTATTTAATAATATTTAATTATTAATACTTTTTGCGTAAAACGAAGAGTTGGAAATTAAGGAATTCCTAAAGTTGATTTAATTTGACTTTTTAGTCGTTTATTTTATGCAATGAAATTCTAATATAAAATTCAAAACTTAGATAAAAATTTCATTTTCTGATCGTTAAGTTTGTTAAATCAACTGAAAGCTTCATTTATGAAGAAAATGTGGAGTGTGGAGGTGTGAGTTGGCATTGAGAGTAAACGGAAAATTAATTCAAACATTAAGCAGGAAAATTAAGAACTCGCATCTAAAAAAGAGTTCGTCACTCTTTATTATATGAACAGAACATATTTGTTTTATTCAACAAAATTTTTTCTGAGCGTATCACTGATGTTTCTTTATACCATTGTTTCTAAAATTGTTTAGTCAATTCGACTTTAACATAAAAAGATAGTTAAAAAAATTATAAATCATTTCTTAATTTATATATCTTTCATCCTATCAAAACGTCGCGATAAATTGAAAATCAAATGAATTGGTAGTGTTTGAAAGAATTAAGTATAATTCAAGGATCGACGAAATCTCGTGGGAATTGAACAATATTTTCGTAAAATCAAGTGATGATGAGGACGCGGACGACATATAGCGCGTCGCGTCGTAGACGAAAGCATCAATTACATAATGGCGTGGTTGCGAGTCCTGAACACCCCGCGTCCATCAACCCCTTTTGCAAAGTGACTATAGAACAAAGGGATTCAGTCTCTTCTCTGCGAGCGTAGTAATTATTATGCCCTTTGAACGTTACAATTCCGCGATCGATTTCTGACGCTGTAATCGTCACACATCACGATATTTATGACCTTTGCAAAAATTCGCAAGTCCTATAATAAAAGTCCCGGAATATCCTGGAAATATCCTATTGCTACTTTAAGGCCAATTGTGTTCAGGATGCCGCAATTCCTGTTAGATTATTTATAAGTATTCATTTTTTGTAATGAGATCTAATTTACTATAGGTATTAAAAGCATAAAATAAAATATTTAAGTAACGTCACGTTCTAAAAAGTCTTTAAAGTATGTGAAACTCACTAAACATAAAGTACAGATCACTGGCTTCAAAATCATGACGAAAAAATTTTTCAAAGTTAAATTGGTTACGAAACTATTGACTGTAAAACAAGATTAAACTTTCACACCTTGTTTTACTTTAAATGCGGTATCTCCATAAAAAATAGTGTAAATAATTTTTTCAATAGCACATTCGAAATAGAAGTTTCCAGAGAAAGCAATTATTACGAGGAAAATTAACTGAAAGAACAGCAAAAGGTTTATTTCACAATATTTCATCAAAAATTGAATAAACCAAAAAATTCATCATCGAGATTTTAACTATTTTCTAATTTTGGTAAATATCTTTGAAACCAGGTGTTATTTTGTTCAAGTAACTATTTTAAAGCTTCTTTTATGCGTACATTAAGTCCATGATTGTTCAGAATTTTAAAAATTATATTGATCTGAGCAACAGTAAGTTGAATAAAATTTAAATTATTTTATTTATAAAATTAACTAAACATTTACAATGTGATTTGAAGCGCGTAAAAATATATATAACCATGTCTTCAACTTTTCATCTAAAAATAAAGAGGATATCTATTGCTATAAATTTATTGAATTGGGATTTTTCATTTGATGGAAATTGGGACATCCTGGAGATATCCTTGGGATACACAGATTTTTGCCCTATCCAGCGAATAGAAAATAAGAAAAGAAAAAGTTGGAACGCAATTTTACAGAAAAATTTCAAATGCAGAAAAGTGGAAAACCCACGGAGATAACGCGCTTGGTCTCTGCAAGGGTGAAGTAAGTTTGAGATGACGGAGCAGGGTCAAAGGGTAACACGGGTCTCGACCGAAGACCTGATGGAGACTGCCTTTGACACGAATACGTTTATGCGATCACTTGGCCTCTCCTTTCTCCACTTCCACACTGAAATTATCCAAAATTGATTTTTGCAACATACTTAACTTAAATTTTCATATCCATGGAATGTTCAAATAATTATTAAAAATTTACATGAAACTGAAATTACAATGTTTACGACAATGAAAAATTATTTTTTTGTAAAAAGCACGAGACCTAAAATTTTATTGCGACAAATGGTTCAAATTTTTTTAAATCCTTTAAAGTCTTTTTACCCCTTAAAGTTCCTTAAAATCACTATAAATCTCTTCGAATCTTTGAATAATTCTTGAAATCTTGTGAAATCTCTTTAAAATCCTTAAACTCTTTTAAACTCTATTAAAAATCCCTTGAAATTTCTTAAAGAAACTTGAAATCACTTAAAATCCCGGGCAACGTCGTGTAAGTTTTTGCTAGTACATATGTAGTTTAAATAATCAATTTCGATTGATGATCAAGAAAAGGGATTTCCGAATGAGTCAGAAAAGAGAGGCCACTAACTTGTTTTTCTCGATGGAGGCAGCTATATATTCCGGACAATGAAATGCCTTTGTAAGTTATCCTCGAAGTTTCCGAACTTGGTCGCAGTCAAACAACTTTAATTAAATATCTCTCGCGAGATGAAATGAACGGAGATAATACTAGTTTGATTGTCTTTACGGAGCTCCTGCAGCCGCCGGAAATGAATAATGGTCACGCTCGATAATTACTGCATGCCTGGAATCTTCTCTCGTCTTTTCGCGATTTGATGAGCCTTCTCCTAATTACAAATCTTAGCAAATGGATTCTAATTATTTAAATACAACAACTTTTCATTAAAAGTAAAGAGCAAAAAAATCCAAAATTAAATTTGAGATGCCTCAAACAGTTTCATGTGTCCAAGTGTCGAAAAAATAATACGTACGTAATTTCTTCAAAATTAGAATTAACTTGAATTTTTTGTCTGTTTTGCTCTTGGAAACTAGCTGAGATTTGAGAGAAGGTTGGAGAAGAGCCATGCCTTCAAATGTATCGTTTTCAGGTATGGACAAATTGAGTCTAGACATTAGAGATCACCTTGTATGTTCAGCACAAGCGTATAATATTGAATGTATCACGATATGCAATGGATATATCTGAATATATTGAGTTTACACGTCTATGGGTTACAGATGCATTATATTTGCGGAGAAATCCTCCGGTGAGATGCATCGTTGCACCTTCAACTGCAGAATAGCAAACACTAGTTGCGAATAGTCTCCGTGAAATAAATTCGATGTGTTGGATTTAAATGAAGGATACCGGTTTTTTTAAAGGAAACCCCAGCTCAAAATAATTTTTCGTTTTATGATTTTATCATTCATTAGCAAAACACACCAATATCAGTTTAATACAAACGTTCTCCCATCATTATTTTAAAAGCGACCTTTCGATAAAAATACATTTCTGTCCTAGCGTCTTTTTATCATTTCTGTCCTCTTATCTTCATGAAAATTATCGCCGATCGGAAGAAAAGTTGTAACTATTTCCGAATCTCATAAAAATCAATTCTCCAATTTTTTAAAACTCCAAATTAGTGGACTTGCAAATACCTACATTGTAAAAAAATTTCAGAAAATTTGTCTAAAATTTCTTAAGGATTATTCTACATTTCTGTTTGGGACAATACCTACATTTTTAAAAGAAATTTCCCTAAATCTGTTGATAATTTGTTGGAAAAATTATTGAATATTCCATAAATCTATGTGAATTAAAAAATGCTTACTAAATGTTGGTAATTGTTCCAAAAAATATTTGTTTTTCCATGTAAGTTAGTAAAAGTCTGGAAGGTTCTGAATTTTCAGTCATCATCTATAAATGACGTAAATTTACAAAATTTACAATAATATTCCAAATATTAATATTCCCCCAGAGCGTTTCGGAAATCACTTACATATAAATTACATAAACGATAAACAACTGTTAAAAAATATAAAACAATTCTCAAGTTCCAAAATTTTCATTACTTCATCATAAAAAAAAAAATAAATACTCTACAATAAATTCTCCTCAACAAAAGCCCAATTCATTTCCTTAAAAAGGAATCTTCACGCCCTTTCCTAAATACCGGTCGTGATAACTCATATCGAGAAGGAGTCACCCTACCCCATCTCAACCTTCTTGCTCTTCTTAGCAAAACCTGTGCCTAAACCCGAGCTCAACTGCCTATACGTACACTCCTAAGCATCAAGAGAATTCACGCCCCGTTGTACAAGTGTATGACGCGTGCGCTTTTCAAATATGTATCTTCAACCTGCCCCCAATTTGCCCCCCTCTCCTTTCATAACCCCATCCTTTTCTCGTGCCTCGCGGACCCTAGATTCGCATCATAGTAAGCAAGGCGTTCCTGCGTTCGTGGACGAATTTCCTCGCAACAAAACAAGACCCGACATCCCCCACCCCCAACCTACTTCCAAACCACATATGCTATGATGTACATGCGTCGCGTTAAGTATAACGTGGCTCTATGATTTTCACCACCCACTAACCACCCCGCGGCGCGAAGGCTTGAGAGCCTCCTCTAACCCATCATCACCACCCGTCGCAGCCACCCCCTCAGTCATGCTGGTAGCTGGCAGTCGCATCGCAAACAAAAGACGAGCGAGAGCGCGCGCCACTCATCGCTCGCGCTCGATGCGACAGCGAGTGATGCCCCCCCCCCGTCACTGTTCATCGTCGACATCAACCCCACGCAGTGCCCCCCTTCCCACGAATCCCTCAGTCATCCAACCACCTACCACGTTGTCACCCTACTCCCCCTACGACTATTCGGATCACAGCGATGGAGGGGGGTTGGCTCAGAGAGACTCCCACCCTACTTTGAACACAAGCAAAGCACACACCACCCTCTCTACTCGGTCGTCCGCGGCAGCAGTGGAGTTATCTGTTGTTATCACCAGTTATTTGCATCCCTTCGTAGACGCAGGGTTTCGCGGAGCAGGGGGTAGTGAGGAGGCGGGGGTGCGAGTGAGACGAAATTCTCGGGAGCTTACTTCCCGGGGAATATTACTCGCGCTTCGAGTAAAGCGAGGCTCGAGAGCCGAACGGTTTTCGAGCGCTTCCCAATTCGAGAGAATCCAACACTCTCGCCCCCTCCCCCCTCTTCTGCCCCAGCACTAACCCCCGCAAGCTGCCGATGCAACGTCGCTCCAACCCGGCTCAATGCTCTCTCTGTGATCTTTTTCTCTCTTCCTCCTTCGCTCTTCATTCAGTCGCGATTCCTTTTTCAATCCTGTTCCACTTTTTTTTTTAGGAAGAGAGGGGAGGACACATGGATTTGAGTTTATGGCTCATTTCATGGAGTAATTTGAGTAGATATGGAAGATTATGTGATTGAATGAAAAAAAATTAGGTCTAATTAGGGTGGATATAAGGGCAAATAAAAAGAGATAGAGATCTATCCGTGTGGAAAAATATTGGGGCAGATTTAAATTAAATGGTGGCCGAATCTAGTCCGCGTAATCTAGACGATCTGATTAGGTCCCCATCAGGCCCACGTGTGGCAGACCAAAAACGAAATGAAGGTGCGTTAGGTCCGTCTAATCTAGACGGTCTGATTGAATCCCTAATTGGCCCACGTGTGTCTGGTTAAAGTCCAAATCTGGCGATATCAAATCCGTCTAATTGGGCCCCGTGATGGTGCTATTCAGCTTTCCATGCAGAAAAAAAAATTCTAATTAGCACCACATTAGTCCGTCTAATTAGCGCATTCAAAAAATGTGTGATACTTATGGGAGCGGGGGTTTTATTTGATCTCTAGTCAGGCGCGGATTCAGGGGGGGAACCACGGAGTCATACCCCCCCCCCTCCACCCCCCAAAAAAATCCAGATTTACATTGTTCAAATTTTTTCGTGACCTTTTTTCTAGCAATGTTCCCATAATTAGCTGTGGTGGCACCCCCCCAAAACCCTCACCTGGATCCGCCCCTGCCTCTAATTACCTCGGTTGTAGATTTCAAAAGTGTCATTATATGAAATACGAAAATCAAGAAAAAGCTGAATGGTTGGACGAAGATAAAGACGAAGATGATAAAGATAACGATCTTTTGGATCTTGAAAATCTAAGCTAAGAAGAACAAAGGAGATGCAATAAATACCACGGTCTATCATGGTAGGGGGCAAAAAGGTCAAAAAAAAATATCAAGAGGGAATGACCCCTTTTCAGGCGTGGATCCAGGGGGCACGGCTGCCACCCCCCGCCCAAAAAAAGACCAGACTCGAATTTCTCAAAGAAAATATCTAAATTATGCCTTTTGCCATTCCCTCTGAAGATGGGAGGGAGAGGGGTATAATTATTGGATACCCCTCCCCAAAGTCCTTTTCTGTATCCAAATTTGCCCCTTTTTGCTTTACAATCCCAATCAATTACGCGATAAAAAATACTAGAAAGACTTTATACTATTAAAAAAAAATAATAATCGATGAAAAAAGTTTATCAAATAATTTAATTTATAAAAGTATTATATAAATGAGAATCTTGATCATCTTTGCTCTAAAATGAGGATCTCTTTTCCATAGATTTCGGAGTCGAAGTCTCTCGGGACGAGTGTGTTCGAAAGAGAGGTAGGAAAGGGGTGGAAAACAATTTACCCGAAATTCGCGTCACCGCTTTGGTGACTGGATACACTCTTATTTGTCCCCGCGGCAATCTGTCGGCTCTCAGCCATTTCAGTCTTTCTTTTGCTTTTGCAGTTCTCTACGTTCTCTTTCCCCTCTCACTTAGTCACCAACACTGCTATCTCCACCCTCAAACCACCCCTCCAACAGCGCGAAACCGCTAAGTCTCACGGGAATTTTAAACACCGGTGATTCGTCAACGCATCCTCCTTATTTCAATTCAGCTTCACGTTTCTTCGAGAAATTCATATCTTCCCGAGTTTAATCTCATTTTTGCCTTAATTATATATGACCAATTCCTAACATTTTGGTAGTAAAATTGGCATTCTTTAGAACTATTACGAAGCTATAAATTCCATAAAGTTGGAATACTTTTTAAAACTTAAAGAAATGTTCAATTTAATAAAACTATTCTACAGAGCAATTGAATAATTCATATCTTCGATAAAAAAAAAGTGGTGTAATGAAATGTCTCGAATCTCGCATAAATTTTTATTGCAAACCACATTGGCTTTTGAATGACTTAAAGTTGCAAGATGTAAAACAAAATAATTGCGTAAAAATAATAATTTAAAATAAAGCTCAGACCATTTTTCGAAAATCCATCTTTTACAGAGTGTATTGAATAGCATAAGTGCTTTCACACTTTACCCCTGCTAACGGACCAATTAGCATCATTTTAGCTCGTATAAGTGGTCATCCAGGCTCTTCGTGTGGTAGAACTTGTTACACGAGAGGGAGAGCTAGGGAGGGTGAGAACTTCGGAGTCAGAAGGGATGTTGCTAATATACACGCTTACAGATCGTTCATCCCAAATCTGTTCCAAAGTTCATGATACATGAGAAAATTATATCGTCTAGATTCAACATACATTTAGGGGAAACAGCGATTTCTTTATTAAATACGAAACAATTTTTATTCTTATTAATTATTAAAAAAATAGAATATTATATTTTCATTTTGGTATGAATATTTATAGAAAACTAGCAGAAATTTTCCTGGCGTTGTACGGAATTTTAAAAGATTTCAAATTATGTAAATTTGAATAACTTAAATAAATATCTTAAGATATTTCAAGGGATTTTCCAGAGATTTTCAAGGGATTTCACAAGATTTTAAGCATTATTAAAGGATTTCAAGAGGTTTACTTAACTGGAGGCCTGACTGCGTATACGTAATAATATAATACAATATACATATGTTACGAGACAAACAATAAAAATTCGAGCCAAAATCCAATTTTTCCTCCTCAATTCTAAAAATCCTATTTCATTTTTAAAAAACCATATTTCGAATTGGCAAAATCCCTACATATTCGAAAGAATAGCACGCAATAATCTGTCGCGATATTGACAATCGCTTTTCCACCCCCTCGAAAAATCCACACGTGCCGCGTAAACTACATTTACACTTACGCATGTCCCGTTTGCATTTCAACCATCCATTTCACACTCACATACATATTCCTTCTACATATATTTAGATCGCCACCCACACATACCCAAAACATAGCATATAAACACACTCACACTGAGAAAAATACCAACACTATTATTTTGTACCCCTATAGAGCATCTACCATCAGATGGAGTACTTTTTAAGGTCTAAATCGAAAGCCTCTCGGCAAGAATGCATCCGACTCACAATCACAAGTCTTACCCTCACACATGTAATCCTCATTCGCATATCAAGGGTTGATATACTGATATAGATCCACACAAACATGGAGAAACGAACACCGAGAAAATCTCGTCGGCTTTCCCTATATCTGTTTTCCACTTTTTTTTTCATCCCCTGCGCACCCCCGTTGAGCCTCTTTCAGCGGCCCTACCAGCTCGCGATACTCTACCCTCACTCCCTCTTCCACCCCCAACCCCTTTATATACCCCTCACCCTTTTAGTACGACCCCTATTCTCTCTCATTCTCTCAATCTGTCTCGCTTCCTCTCTGCTGTCCTCGCCTCGAAATGTGGTATTCAGGGACGTATACATACACGTCTCCCCATGTGGAAAAATTTTGGGGCAGACTTAAGTTCTATGGGAGCTGAATTTAGTTCGTCTAATCTAGTCAAGTCGAGACCAAAGCGAGGTTAATAGTAGAAAAAATGTAAGAAGAATAATACATATTCTCTAGAATTTGATCTTCAATTAGAGCGAAATTTGTTTTTATATCTATAGTTCCAAAGTTAGAAATTAAATCGCTATTCTTGAAAATCTTGAGCTTTTCCGCAGCAACCCTGTATATTTGCAGAAGTCCCTTAATTATTCCTATGATATTTATTTGCATAAATAAAAAAAATTCATTCAGAAGAATGTTTGTTGGAACCAATGAAATAAATTCTGTCATTGAAACAACAGGGTGTATATTAAATTATGCCCACGAAATTCCCGGACAATTCCCGCATTTTTCCCGCTTATAAATATAAGGTCCTTCTTACGATAGAATCATCATATAATGCATAGTGGGTTGCGACATGCGTAATTTGCTCCATTGTAATATTACAATTTATTTAAAAACTATATTTTTTTATTTTTTAATAATAATTTTTAAGAATTTCAAATTTAAGTAAGAAAAAAGTAGCGCAGCTCAGTTGCAAAGAATGCGTAAAAAATAAATTAATATTAGTTATCATAGTATCTATTGTCATTAAAAAAGGTGAAAAGGTAATTTTTTAAATAAAAATCGGTTAGAAATATGTTTCAAAAAAGTTTCAGGATTTTTGTAAGATTTCAAGATATTTTTAATCAGGGATTTAAAGAGATTTGAAGGATTTTAAGATATTTTATGTGATTTAAAGTAATTTCAAGGAATTTTTTAAGAATTCTAAGAAGTTTTAAGATTTTTAAGAGATTTCATAAAATTTCTAGATATTTAATGATTTTAAAGAATTTGAAGAAATTTTGAAGAGACTGTAAAGGATTTCAAGAAATTTTAAGTGATTTTAGGAAATGTCATGAGATTTTTGAAGATTTTAAAGAATTTTCAGAGATTTTATATGAATGCAGAAGAATTTATAATGATTTTCAAGAAATTTCACAAGATTTCAAGAGATTTCAAGTGATTTTAAGAAATTTCAAAGAATTTTTAAAGATTTTAAAACAGTTTCAGGATTTTCACAAGATTTGAAAAAATTTAAAGGATTTTAAGAGATTTCGAAGAGATTTCAAGGAATGTTAAATAATTACTAAAGATTTGACGTGATTTCAAAGTTTCTTTTTCAAGAATTTGAAACTAATAAAAATAAATTTAATTTAAAATAAAATAAAAATTAAATAAATCAAATAAAAATATTTAGATTGATTATTTGGAAAAGTTTTTTCAAACCGGAAATCCACTTTCCGCATCAAAAATAAAATCAACGACAATTCCTGAATTTTTTCAATTCCCGGACAATTCCCGGATTTCCTTAAATTCCCGCACAGTAAACACCCTGAACAATTATTTGTTTAATTCAAATGCACAATTCACGTAAAAAATTTTGTTCAAAACAAACTCAAATTGTGATTTTGTGAACTCTCTTTCTCTTTATTTTCGCGTTAATTTAATACTTAGCCAAAACTTGAAGATTTGTGAACATGTATTCGCTCCTTTCACCCTTTTGGTACGACCCCTGTTCTCACTCAACTCTCAATCTGTCTCATTCTCTCCGTCCTCGCCTCGAAATGTGGCATTCAACAGGGCTTCTGCACGGTGCTTGCGGATTCCGCGGGGGGTGGATTTCGGTTTGGGGGTGGGGGTCGAAGGGTGGTTGGAGGGTAGTTGAAGCGCCAAGGGGGATGGAGACGAGGATGGGGAAATGATGCGCAGATTGGCCGGATCATCTCAAAAACCACCACTCCCCCCTCTCTCGGTCACCCTCCCGCATCTCTCGCCTCGCTTCATCTCTATCTCGCCATTCGACATTTTCTCTCTTCGACGAACGGGAATGAATGAGAGGCTTTCTCTCTTCCTCCCTTTCTAGCTCTGTACCACTGTACATACAGCTGCCGGGGGTGGAATACAACCCCCACTGCAACCACGACAACCCTGCCACACTGGCATCGTCGTCGCCACCGCAGCCACCGAGAGACTGAGTCCTCCGATTATTATCTCATTTGCCGGCACGGGCTACACGCGCCCTACGGCCCACGTATATCAGGATCTAGGAATTGTTCTCACTTGAAGAACTTTGTGCGAAATCTTCTTCTGGGATTCACTGAACTCCATTTTCTTTCCCGCCAAGAAGGTTAGTCCTCAATAATTTAGATAATTATAAAAATTTGGTCGGTGGAAAAAGGGGGGATGTTTAGATGATGTGCATTAAGTGGAAGGGAGGTGAGAGTTTTTGGTTTGTTGGGGAGGGGGTGTTGGGTTCGTGCGAACACGTGCTTCTTTGTTTTGCTCTGTAACTTTTCGGTTGTACCTAGATAAAATAGCTTGGTTTGTTTTTAACTTTTTATAATTTCGAATTAACTGATTAATATACCTATTTAATACCTTTTTACGTGAAGTTTAATTCATGGTAAACTCATTCTGGTGAAAAAATGTATTTTATTTAATTATAATGGAAATATTCATTTTACCTTATAAACTCGAAAATATTAACCATTTCGAAACCATTTCAGAGCTTGAAAAAATGGTCTTGTATTATGTAAATGATCAAAAATAATAATAAATTTTAAAACAAAAGGGCAACAACTAAATTAGGCAATATTGTTCGAATTTTTAAATATACATATATACATAGTACATATATATATATTTTTTTTTTCTGGTTATAATTTAGATTCTATCTTTCTGTATTCTATCCAAAAGTAGTAACTTGCTGAGTTTGGTCAGACAATATGCTTGAAGAAGGAAGTTTCTTAAAAACTAAGACGTTGTTTATTTTCAGAATAATAATAGTTTAAATATTCTTTTTTATCCAATTTTTCATATTTTTTGTAAAATAATTTTCATATGTAATTTAATATTCTTAATTTTTTTAAATAAGATGTAACTGTTAAAATTCTAAGGTTAATTCTAATTCTTTCAGTATTCTAAATATTATGTAATATTCAGTGCTTTCTGTACACTTAATGTATTATTGAGCTAATTTCTTTAAAATTCCATCTTATTATAAATAACCACATGCGCATTGATTTTTACAATTTGAGACGGATTAAAAATTAATAGCATAGAAGAAAATAAAATTCAGAGAAATGCGAATTCCCGTAATTCTCTTTTAAAGGATCTTCTTACAGTGACTTGAGGAGCTCAACGAAAATTCCACGACCCAGAGACTGGCACGTTTTTTACATGCAAAGAGGTCGTTTTTATGAAAGAACTCCTAGCTATAAAAACGCTTCTGCGGACAGTAAAAAGCGCAGTAACGTCAGACAAAAACTGTAAATGTGAAAGACGCTCACTACCCAGCCCTGTTGACACACCTATCATTTTACAAAAGTAAATAAAAAATTTCCTCTGCAGTAGGTATTTTTATATTACAGTCCATAATACATTTAAGCACCAAACTTTGATATCATCCCAGATCTGAAATCTAGTTTTTCATTACATATACCAAAATTTAATATTAAATTCAGAGATGTTCCCCACAGAGAGGATTAAGAATGAATGAAATTAAATAAACTAAAGATTGAAATATTATAGAGCTGTTCAAAGAATTTTTGATGATTTTTTTTTCTGGAAAACTTGGGTACTTTTCACATCCGGATTATGAAATGAAGGGGGAAAATTTTATTTGCTTCACTTTCGCGGAAGAGAATGCAAATGTCCGTGGCGACAGAAATTGAAACAATCCGCCAATTAGAATCGTCGGCATGACGGGATTATGCAGATTTTCATGCGGATAGGCGGACAGACTGGCAGCTGGCGTTCGCTTAATTCAATCCCCGAGTTGTCTTATGAATCGTAAACCGAACTGAAACTCTAACCAGCAGTCAGTTTGCTTTTCATAGGACAATAGCAATCCGTAAAGTTCCAATTTTAGATTGGATCACTGCTATAAAATTTCCTATTAATGCGATACTAAGTTCAAATTACACATAGAAGAGCCCAGTAGTAAATTTTCTCTTCATCAAGAAGCCATTCATTAAATAATTAAATTAATACTGGCACGATACCAGGCGAAGGCTTTATGGATAATGGCCATTGAATAATCAGGATTTACTAAATTTGCAAAGAATTATGTAATCTTTAAACTAAAATCCATATACCGAAATCCTCAGAACCCAGAATTATCAAATCTACACTTTGTGAATATAAAATATTTCCAGTTATATGTACAATAACCCGATATTGCGAAATTTATTAACGAATGCCATCATACAAATTCCACACGGAGAGAACAGTTTATTTGTAAGAATGAAAGGTTTGGATGTCACAAACAAAAGAAATGGTTACATATCACCCTACCCAAATGAGCTGGAGGCATGAAACTTTTTGGGATGTCTTTTAGCATTGAAAAAACTTATTATCAATAATAAAATTTTGACCCCACGAATTAGACAATTTTTAGTGAATTTTTTAGATCTAAGGGATGATATGTTGTGAGTCTCAAATGAGCTAGAGGGATGAAACTTTTTGGGATGTCTTAGTATTGAAAAGACTTGTTATCAGCAATAAAATGTCGAGCCCACGAATTAGGGTAAATTTGAATTTTTTAGGTCTAAGAGATGATACGGGGTGAGTTCCGAGTGAATTAGGGCGATGAAAGTTTTTGGAGTGTCTTTTAGCATTGAAAAGACCTATTATCAGTAATAAAATTTGGACCCAACGAATTAGGATATTTTTGGTGAATTTTTTAATTTTAAGGGATGAACTAGGGTGAGTTCCAAATGCGCGCGGGGGTTGAAACTTCGGTGGGCATTTATTGGGTTGTATAGAACTACTTTCCACCAGAAAATTTTGGATCTTGTCTGTTTTAGAAAAAAATTTTTTTTTTTCATTTTCGTTTATTGTAAACGTTGCAAACTTCAGTCTCATTATATGTGGTGTGGAACGTGTTAGTAGTCACCGAATTTCGGTGAACTCAAAAAAATTGTTTTATATCTTTGAAATGACTAACATTTTCCCTATTTTTCCTTCTATAATTCTACATTTATTGATATTAAGTTTTATACGAAATGAATGAAAATACTGAGTTTTCTGCAAAGTTTAAAATAGAAACAAATTGAAGGGACTTTTGAAGAATCGTGAGAGCTTGAGTAATCCGCCCCAGATGAAAATTTTCAAAACAAGTTTTCCTCGCGACGGATGAACGCCCCATACCAAAGGTATCACAAGAGGATTTCTTGTAGAAAGACCGAAGTTAAAGCCCAGGGGGTGGTGAATGTGGCGAAGACTGTATCTGTGTCGACGTACACAAGAAGAGGAATGGGCATTGTTTCGGTCCATTGTTCCTCAAACAAACGGTGTCCACGTTGTTTCGTCAGATATTATGTTCAGCCAGACAGGCAGGACGCACCGGAAATGGACTGCTGTCAGTTTTACTCTTCGCGATAAATATGAGCGTTCCCTCCCTCTCGAAACTTCCCTTGTCAGAGGAAGAGAGAAAATCGGAATATCGATCTTCTCCTCGTTCAAAATAATGAGACTATAATTTAAATTGACCGTGTTGCTTAATGTGCCATTTTATTTGACAGAAATGGGAATTTGAATGACTTTAAAATTTTTAATTCCCTGGATTAAACTTTTGAGTTTTCGAATTTCGGATTTATACATTCTAAATCTGTATAAGTAAGAAGATATCATTCTTACCAGTAAAAAAAATTAATAACTTTTTACTAATTCAAATTTAGAGAGTATATATAGTATTTTAGAAGCTAATGAGATATTTTGCCGTAATGGGTTTTAACTGATAGGCATATTTTACGTCAGGACACGAACGCCTTTAACAGGCTTAAGATTTCGGGGAGAATCTTCTCAATTAATTTCCTCGAACAATAGAAGCTCAGATCCATACCCAAATTACCTGTAAGTTCTCCGTCTTGGAACTCGTCCTTAGCAGAGAATCTAGAGAACAGCATAGCTTGAAATTTTATAATATTAAAGATTTATAGTAGGGAAATTAGAACCAAAATCTTAAATATTATTTAATCTTTTAACCCTTTAATGTCGGACCGGGAATTTAAGATACAATTGTTTATTTAAGTTTGTAACATCTGTGCCCATTTATCCTGTTGCAGAATGACAACGACAACCGGGGATCCCTCGACCTTAAAAACCCCAGCTTCGCTTTCCGGCGGCGACCTGGTCTCTCGCCTCTTAGCAGCTACACCACCCTACCTCTACAATGTGCCCCTAACTCCTCACAGTTTTTTCTTCAGCGAAATGCTACGCTCCTTCGTCCAGGCGAAGACTGAAGCTTCTCCCGTCGGTCCCTTACCTGGAGCCCCACGACGCAGAAAGCGATCCTGGCGAGATGCTCGAGACCGACCTTTAGAATTAACGACCAAAGAAAGAAGTCACCATCACACCCATCAACATCAGCAACAATCAGAAAAATATTTTCACACCCAGCAACAACAAAACCAACACCTCCTAGATTCAACCCACGCTGAAAATCGAAACAAATCTCTCGAATCTTACGACCTCGAAGCTAAAACTGTCCCATTGAGTCTGGAACAAAAATCTACAGACTTCAGCGGCGAAGTTCTCAAACCCGTTGATGAAAATCGTTCCGAATTCAAACCCGTGAAAAATTACTTTGCAGATCGAATTCCAAATCAACAGGAATCAATTTTCTCCACCGAGTTGCAAAATGTCAAACCAGAAGAGTCTGGAGAAAGGAAAAATTGTACTTATAGTGAAAGGAATAGTTTTGAGGAGCGTTCCAAAGCGAATAATGAACTTTCTTTTTTGAATGAACAGAAAAACAAATTGGATTTCAGTCCGAGGAATTTTTTACCAGGATTGCCTGGAAGAGGTGATGAACTCCAAACGGTGAAGGGATTTGGACTACCTCCTGGAAATGCTGGTAATATTCCGAATCCAGAATTTTTGCCAAATCCTCTTTGGTATCCACCTTACCCGATGCCTCAATCTTATCCTGGGATTGATCCGCTGCATTTTTTTATTGACCTACGTGTCTCGGGTCATATCTGGGACCGGAAGTTGAGCGAAAGGCAATTGCCGTTCAAAAGCAAACACAGCTCTGCTTTTAGTGTGCCTCAAGCAAAGGAGTACAATCGGCCATTGAATTTGACGAGGGATGAAGCTTCAGCGTCCAGATCGAACGAGGAAAATCATCGAGGAACGCATTATATTCTGAAACATATCACCAGGACCTATAAGGACATTCGAGAAGCGGAGAAAGAATCGAGGACCGAGATCACCGAAGTGATGGCTGAAGAAAGCCAGAAAAGTTCAGAAGGTAGTGTGCTTTGTGATGTGTCTGAGGAGAGTGAATAGTGAAATTGTTACTAGTCTTTTTTATTTAAAAGAACCTAAAGTTAATGATTTATTCTCGAAGTAAATCAATATTTTATTAGGCTGGGATTCTAGTGAATGTCTTTTTAAATGAACTTCTGAATTGGGCCTAGGAAAAGCCGTTTTTTGAAAATATAAATGCCTATAAATTGCTACAGCACGATAATTTTAAATTTCAATTGAAAAAGTTAAAAAAAAGTCAACAATGCTCTAACTATACGGGGAGGTTTTACGTTTCGTAAATTTAATTAATTATTAATTAGATACTAATAACTTTAATTTCCACTTTTAAAATGCTTTCAAAAGCCAATCACTTTACACAAATATGTTTTTTGCATAACCGACTAAAACCATTTTTAAAAGTAATCGGGAACCTTCTGATGACAGTTATAGACTCGGAATCGTCAAAAAAAGAAGAGACAAATAATTCGTCATCGAGCCAGGAAGAGGAAAAGAAAGATCTTCGTGCACTCATTGGTCTTGAACTCGTGGTCGATTACGTCAAAGAGCCAAAACGTGAATCCAGTTCTGAGCGTTCTCCAGAAGTAACAGAGTAATTAGTGGAAAAAAATTTAATGTGGAGAGAGTCGAGAAAAAAGCGTCAAAAGCGTCTGTAACATAGAACTAGAATCAATATCTTCCGTAACATTACATGCGTGTCGCACTATCAAAGCGGCGGCACCTTTTGTCTCTGTGCAATTCCATTGAAAAAAATTCCTTTTATCTCCGTTCGACATGACAGCAACGTTACCTTTGATCCCAGCCTTTTACATCTAAATCTACCGGGCTAAAAAATTTTACTCGCAAATTCAAAGATTCTTTTAATAATAAAAATTTAATTAATGAAGTTCCACTAATGATTCCCTCCTACTTTTTTTCATTTTAAGAAGAGATTAATCTACTTTCTGTCTCGTAAATTTTATTCACAATATTTTATAAAAGCAATATTTGAAATAGAGGCGCGAATTTTAAAATTTGAAACATTCCTGGTCACTGTTGAACAGTTTTCTCTTTTGGTGCCTATAATAGAAGAATTCTGATAAACTTTATTGTATGTGATATAGATCTGTAAATATAATTTTAGCTGTCATGATATACTTATATGTATTATTACAAATTATACTGACATGATCGACCTGTAAATTCGACGTGTAATAAAGTCACCCGATCAATTGTATAAGTTCAGAGTCCCTCGTTTTTATTGTATGACTAGCAGAAATTTAGTGTTACCAGATCAGTTTTATTCCCACTAGATTTAGGTGTCTTTTATGTTCCTTTAGTGGGAATTTTAGTGGTACGAATTTTTTATTGAGGAAACTTTTCCAAAGATTTCTAAGGAATTTTAAATAATCCTAAGGGACTTGAAGGATCACTTAAAATGTATTTAAATCTCTTGAATTCGTTCGAAATGTCTTGAAATTGTTTAAAATATTTTGAAATCCCGTAAAATCTTTGAAATTCTTTCAAATCTTTTAAATCTTCTGTAAATCTCTGAAAACCTCTTAAAATTTCTTAAAATCAGTTAAAATATCTTGAAATCCTCTAAGATCCTTCTAATAAATGTCTTGAAATATAAGAAAATTAAAAAAAAATGAAAAAATTCACAAGCAGTTTCAAAATACCTTTTAAAAATCCTCAAGACAAATTTATGACGCCACCCTGCAAAATTTGATTTCAATAGGTTTAAGGGTGTGAATATACATACATATATATTCAGCTTTATATATATATAGATTATCTCTACATTCTCGCCCCAACCGATATAACATCATGCACAAAGACATTTATTTCAGCGACTCAATTCTCGATGGAAGATTCACTCAAGCGAATCCGTAATGAAGTCACGAATCGATTCTCGTTAATTACTTGATGGCCCTGGGTAAGCGGAAACACTTCAACAAAGCGAGACCGAATGCCAAGTGATAATTGCAGCAACCCCTCGAAATAAAAGTCAAATTTCATTGGACTTTTTTATTGTTTATAAAATCTGAAATAATATTTATGATATCCAATTTTTAGAAGAGTTGCAATTTTGAAACAGATTATAAATATTTACTATTTGTGGGTACACTTCGTTTTAGAGTTGACACTTTCCCTTTTTTCAATGCGAAACCTCGTTATAATCGCAAAGGCTCTTGTAACATAAACTTTAAAAAACATCAGGGTGATTTCGAGACGAATGGAAATGTCATATTCTACGCCCCTCGGTTATATCATTATTTCGCCAATCTCTTTTTAACATACGCGCCTTATGGAAAGAGGGAAGGATTCACCTTTTTCACTCCCTTCTTTACTTCTTTTCATTATACTCAGCCTTTCATTTTAATTTACTGTACGCACGACCCACTGTTTTACACTTAAGTCACCCTTGGCATTTTCCCTTCTACAATCAACCAAAGGGACTTTAGAAATGATTGTTAACTTTAAAAAACACTTATTAACTTATTTATAAAATGAACTTTATGATAAATACTTTCATTGAATGGAGTAGAGGAAACCTTATGAAACCTTACGAAAAAAGAGAAAAATTCACTGTGATCGTGAAGGAAAGATGGAAAGAAGTGATTCTTGAATAAGGATCGAGAGATTCAGAATAAAATAAGGTATGGTTTTGATTTTATTAATAGGCAAGTGAGAAAACGAAGCTAGTTAGATATACTCTAGAGCACATCAGACGCCATCGTTGTTGGCAGTAACACGAAGCTCCAGAAGCACTTCTCTCTTGTGGCCATTGTTAAGTTTGACGAGCTTCCGATTCCTTTCAGGACCGAAGAACATTTCACCCCATCCCGTTTTCCTCGCTGGTACTTCGGATATTCTGTAGTAAGCTACAGGCCTTTCAGTGTCCTTACTGTAGTCGACAAACTGTCTTTCAGGAACGGCGTAAGCATAAACCTGTTTTATTTCACATAAACTTTATTACGTCATAACTTTACAGTTTCTACCATCTAAAAAACTTTGTCTCACTTAAAGATTCGAAATAGTACACAATTTACAGTCGTAGTGGTAAACCGGGTAAATTCATCAACTTTTTAAAGAAATTTTTAAGAATTCTAATGGATTTGAAATGTTTTTGTGGAATTTTAAGAAATCTTAAGGGGTTTCTAGTAATTTGAAGAGATTTTCAGAGGTTTCAAGGAATTTTAAAGTTTGTCGGTGAATTTAGAACATTTCAAGAAATTTTGAGGAATTTAAAAAAATTTCGTGGAGCTTTAAGGGATTTCATGGGATTTTACGGAATTTTAAAGGTTTTCCTGGAATTTTAAGGAATTTCAAGAGGTTTCTGAGAATTTTAACAGATTTTGACGAATTTTAAGGGATTTTAAAGGTTATCGTGGAATTTTAAGGAATTTTAAGAGGTTTCTAGGAATTTTAGAGATTTTAATAAATCCTTAAGGGAATTTGACAAATTTTACGTGATTTTAAAATTTCTCTTGGAATTTTAAGGGATTTCAAGAGATTTTTATGATTTTAAAAATATTTTGTGAAATTTTAAAAGATTGCAACGAATTTGAAGATATTTTGATTAATTTTAAGGGATTTTGACGAATTTTAAGTGATTTTAGGGAATCTTAATGTTTCTCATGGACTTCTAAAGGATTTCGAAAGAATCTTATGACTTTTAAAGGATTTTGTGGAATTTTAAAAGATTTTTATAAAATTAAGAGATTTGAACGAATTTAAAGAATAAATTTCGAAGATTGTCGTGAAATTTTAAGGGATCTCAAGAGATTTCTGAGAATGTTAGAGATTTTCACAAATGAAGAGATTTTGACGAATTTTACGTGATTTAAATTTTGTGGAATTTTAAGGGATTTCAAGAGATTTCTATTATTTTAGTAAGAAACTACTATTAATTAGTAAGATGTAACTATCTTAAATTGAGGGCGCATAACGTGGGTTATGAAAAAATAAAATTTTGAGATAAGAAATAAAAAAAAAATGATTCAATTTAATTGTTCTCTGATTCATCTTTAACACATGTTTTTCTGTAATGTTGACAACTATTCGAAAGAAGAAACCTACTTTTTTAAGAGCCGGCCGAATATTATCATCCTCGTTAGGATCTCCAGCAGAAAAGCTCAAATCCAAATCACGCGAGGACTGTTCGAAATTATCGACAACAGGATATATCGGTTCATTTCCAGGATTACTACCCGAATTGTCCACATAATACACTCTCCCGTTCGCGAAGTTAATTACGAGGACGAGCACGAAAATGTAAACGAATCGACGTTTCATGTTGAGGGTACTTAGTATTTTGCACTAAATTTACTCCAGCTCGTCTCTCTACTATAAAATAAGTGGGGAAAAAGCACTTGTTACTTTAACTATAGATACCTCGCAAACGCTCGTTAATCTGTTGTAAGAAGCTTGCACCATACTTTACGACTTAAATATTAATTAATAATTAAGAAGAGAAGCTGCTTCGGAAAATAACAGACGTCAATTTAAATTTAAAACCCTTTCTCGCTCAACTATGTCTAATATCATGAATATATGTATATATGTAAAGACAGACTGATGAAATTATTTAAAAAACAAATTATTTCAATTTCGAAACATATTATTTCAATTGTTTCAGGAGAAAAGTCATAAGAAAAGGACATAAAAAATATTTGAATGCTTGAAATAATAATTTCTAATCAAAATGAGGAATTGATTAAAGTGTCACAATCCTATAGTTTTTTTAGAGACTACAGCGAGGAAGTATTGGTAAAAATCGTGCCAACAAGTGAATTCTCACGGGAAGGTTGCCCATTACTGAATCCGGGGAAAATATTAAAAACGGCTTTTTCCAAAGGATCGTTTGCACTGACTAGGGGGTGTAGTGCGGCGGGTTCTGAATAATGCATGAAATTTGTTCCCCGGAATCGAATCGCTCCTCGTCACCAACGGCACGAGGACAAGAGAGCGGGCATAAATCTAAATAATTTCAGCTCTCGAATTTTTATTATTCCTATGGCTACAGCTAGTGTTGAATATGCATACGACGCTTTCCACACTACAGGATTCGAGTGTCCCACCTTTGTGTAACTACCCCGACGAGAATGCCTTGCACTGACCTATAATACGCAAAAGATGCACTCTCGACGCTCATTAATTTCGCACAAAACTGTTGGCTTAGCCAGTCTCCCGGATAAAGTCACTGGAAACTTTTGGTCTTTTCAAGTACATTTTATTATTATTGATTCCAAATTTTCGAAATTAATTTCTTTCTGATTCTAATTTCTTTAACGAGAGTTAAAATATTAAACAGGGTTTATGTATATATGTAATTATGTATATATGAGAAAAAGTGGAATAGCTTTTGGCGATTCGGTATGTAAATTCAGCATCCAATTATCAGTAACTAAATATCTGATCCTATCTAAAAAAAGTGATATTACCATATATCTCAAAAATATCGAACAAATTGTTGTCGAAAACCTGATTGGTTTTTTGGAAATTACGCGAATTGCTAGTTTAGTAGGCATTGAGAACGATATTTTTTAATCCCTGATATTCATTGCATTGACATAAAAAATTTTAAACTGGGAAACTGTCACGCAATTTGAAAGGCGCCATGTTTAAAAAATGGTTTCATAATTAAATGAAGATCAACAAAGCTGAAAAAATTTTGGCAAAGTTTCAAACAAGTAAAATATCAAAGTATATATCATGGAAAAGATAATAAGAAAATCAGGTATCCCACGGAAACTTTTGTTCCATTTTGTTATTGATAGAAATTATTTTTTTACCAAGCTTAGACTATGTGTCTTGAGAGTTGGGCGAAATTAGGCAATATCTGATAAGAAATTAAGCTGTTGATTGAAATTATTTTAACTAGCAGTAATGAAATGAAACGAATGTTTCGGTGGTGTCCCTGGAGAAAATCAACATAGTGACGTGGATTTTAAGCTATCAAGAAACATCCATTCGGAAATAAATGTCTGTTGATAGAAGTTCCCCTCTTCATTTTTGGGGCTCTTCAGCATATAGCCTCTTCTTTCTTCGGGCAATTGCCCCGCGAATTTGGGTTGGGCGCAAATTCTATTCGTGCTCGTATTCACGAGTTCGATTTATTTTCAAAAATATTCATGAGTTAGTACATCGATTGTACTAATCTCTAGGATAGAATATCTTTCTATGAATTCGAAGATATTTAATCCCAATGCTACCTACTTATAAATGTAGCCATTCATACCAGAGTAAACCACCTACCTCCCTAGCTATATTTAAAAAATTCAAAAAACATTCACAACTAAACTCTCACTCCACGGTTCTCATTCTCACCACCCCGGTGCAAAAGAACCTAAACCTAGGGATGACGTCCCGGGACGCATCCTGCACCTGAGCTTGGCCACGTTAGGGCATTGTACACATACACAGAAAAATATGTACCTGAAATCGTACACCGTTTTCTTTTTACCATGAATAAAGACTTAAAATGTTGAAAAAATGTTGTGGGAAGTAGATTTTTTTCTTAAATAATTTATGTTTACTTCTAATCTTATACGACTATTCAAATAATAAATCTAATTTAATGAATAAATAAAATTATTCTTTTGATTAAAAATAATTTAATAATGAAAAACCAATTCAATCAGAATATTAAATTATTCACGACAGGCGCAAATCTAAAATGAAATAAATAAAACGGCGTACGATGAAATGAAACAGTTCAAAAAAAGTAATCTGTGTAAGTATTGGTAGATAATATTTTAACGAGCCGTTATCGAATTACCTAGAGAAATTATTTGGTATCTTTTATACTATATAACTCTATATACTTTGTATTTTAATTGCAGAACTTAATATTTCGAAAAATATAATATCTTACTTGAAAATAAATTTGCTCTAGAGAAGCTTTCCCGGCTTTCCTGTTCGCGAAATCTTTTCTTGGTTTCTGTTAAAAATTTAATTTTAACATTCATTTATTGAAATTTCTAAGCGCGCATCGATAATATTTGTTCTAGTCCGACTATAATATGTTCTTAAAATAATTTAAATATTTTTTCCAACACAATTTAATTTTATTATATATAAAGATATCCCAGAAAGTTAATATTTATCCCGGGTACCAAGAAAAGCATGACCGGCATAATAAATAGAAATTTAAGCAATCCACTTGCTAATTAAAACAGTTAAGTTTCATTAGCTGTCACTTTGTGATTTTCTGAATGAAAATTGGGCTTACCATTGCCATCGTGAAGGTGGTAACGGTGTCCAACTTTCTGTTCTGCACTCTGCTGCAATTATGAGATTATCTTATATGCTGATGATATTTACGAGTCCATAGTCGAATGTAGATCCAAAATTCAAAATTAGATCCAAAGTCGAAGGTGGCAGCAATGTCCAACTTCCTGTTCTGCACTCTGGTTCAATAATGTGACATTGACGAGTCCAGTAAAATTAATTAACACACCTGAAAATTCAATATAGAATCTAAGTATACAATTATCGTGGAATAAATTAATTGAACTTAAATACTAGCAAAATATATCAAAAACATTACAAAGTATTTTTTAAATAAAGTTGCGCACTTTAAAGTTGATTAAAGTATTTAATTCAAACATCTACTTATATGGTATTAATATTTCTTTATGGATTAATAACAAATGGCCTTGAACAAACGATAATATGTAAAAAAAATTTTAATATATAAAGAATAATAAACTAAAATTAGAAAATGAATGGCTTTGGTGTACATAAAATAATAAATTATATTTTCGGTAGGAATAGCTAAGAATTATAGACGCTTTCTATTTTTTTTAAATGTATTGCGGAGTTGTTCATTATTTTCCACATTTGTTTGCGAAAACAATGTAGACTTGCTGATTATTTCATAGATTTGCCCCTGGCATTATGCAACTTAACATTTCTAACCTACTTTTGCAATTTTTCCAACTTTGTTATAAAAAAATGATTCATGACTCGTTCCATTTCTACTTACCAATTTCCAAAAGTGGAGAGTTGTAATCCAAGTATTTGAAAACAGCCAGTCTCTAAAATCCTGCCTTGAGGACTTTACATTCGTAAATATTTTCTCGGTTTCCCGCGTGAAAAAGATTGTGGTATAGTCAAATTCGAGAATCTTTTTGAGACACAATGATCACTAGAAACGCTTGAAATACTTGAAAATATCTCTCAAAGTCACTCCACTCACGAATTTCTCTAACAGAACGCGAAATTACTCTGAATTTCCGTCGAAACTTAACAAAAAAGAAGTCTTTGTCGATCTCACGAACGCCACCAACCGCCATTGCTAAGACGAATCGTGAGCCCGATATTGTCGATCGTCAAAAATGATTCAAACAGTATATATCCGCCACGATTTAAACAAATTTTTGCAAAATATTGAACACTGTCCACTTATAATTAAAAATCTAACCCGATCCTATTGGGAAACGTCGAAAATCCCATCGTTTTTGACCTGAAAACCCGCAATTCAACGCGACGATAACGATTTTACAAAGAACACGCGTTTAAACTGACGATTTCGCCAACTGACCATATCAAATGAGTTCCAAATCTCAAGTTTTAAATTCAAGGGTTTTAATGTTTCTGCTTATTTTGCCTTATAGGTTCTAAAGTTATTAAGAAAGCGACCTAAATTAATGAAACTGCATTAATATTTATAAGTAGATAATAAATCAAGAGGAAATTAATTTTAAAAAATCAAACTGCTGATTCACGTAGTTGCACCTGCATATATATAGGCGCAAGTGGCGCGTTAATTCAAATGCGTTTTCGAAACAGTAATAATTACTAATATGTAAAATCAATAAAATCAATAAAAACCGAATTAAATTAGGTAATGAATCCAAGTATTGAAATAATTTAAAGAAATTGATAGCTAATATAATTATTAATAGTACATATATTAAAATAAATTCTTTTATAGACAATCGGGAATATTAAAATTTAAAACAAAATTCTAATACCAAACGTTATAAATTTTCCGTTCTTTAGAGATGATTTAGTATCTCATAAATAAGCCGTAGATGCTGATGCCTGAGAAAGAAGCCGCGTTGAAATGAATCACCTTGTGAAAAATTCAATATCTAAATTTTACAAGGGAGATGTCCATTACTCTTTCAGGAATTTCCTGATAAATCTCGAGAGAATTAACGAGCAGCGAAGATGACACTGCGTCTCCATCTTTCCTTTCCCTTCCACAGGATCCTTTGCCGAGGCTGTGAAATATAGCTCGCAACTTTTCTCATACTTGGAAGTTTTCTGGAAAAGCATACTCTTCCATTGTAGAATATCACTGGAAAGAGAGGGTGAATAACGGGATCAACATCCGTAATATTCTAGAGAAAGGGGCGGCTTATGTCTCCACTGATGCCGGAATTTTATTCGAGCTAAGAAACAACCACAGGTGTTTCTTTAATCTTCGTAAAATCTTTGCTGGAAAATAAAAATTTGAACACAATTAAAGTAAATAAAAATGAATAAAAAAAAGTTAATAATTAAACATTTTCGGAATATTAAATAAAAGTTTGTTTTACGAAGATTAAATTAATTCTACCAAACATTAAATTAAAAACAAGAATGGACAGTTCAAAATTTTAATAATATAAAAACGTCGGAAAAGAATGCAGGTCATTTGCCCCCTCAATTTGTGCAATTAAAGAGGTCAGATGAAATTCCACTTATTAGTCTTTACGATAATTGCCTTACTTTTTTTCGTGATGATAGAACGTTGGAAAATCAGAGAAAAAACTACTAATCGATAAAGTGCTAAAGTCTAAATTGCTTTGTTTTAAAGGCACTCTATTTGAAATTGTCCATTCTTTAAGACTTGATTGTTTAAATTATAAAATTTTTAAAGATTAAATCTAAGAATTTGAAGCTCGTGTGAATTACTGAAAAAGTTTGTTCAGAAAAATAAGAAAAAATTCGTGTTCCTTTCCCGAAGATTTCCCTCTATTCTACAAAGAATCTTGATAATTCGAAGTGGCTTTCTAATGTTTATTCATTTGTAATACTGCACAACACGTCGGCCCCTGATTCTCCTAATCATGGACAAATGTTTCGCGTGACGAATTGAATAAAATTATTATACACATGATTTTTCTACATTATTTTACACTGCTAATTATTAAACAATAATTTATCTACTGGGTGTCAAATGGTAACGGACGTACGAAATGATAGAATCTAAAAGTAAGCACGAGATAAGCGTTCAGTCGATGCAATGTCAAGGCTTCGTGGACAAGTCTATTGGCATAAAATAATTCTATAAATGCTACTTAAAATTGATAGGGTAATACCAATGATTTCAATTTCATCTACAATAAAAGGATTTGAATCGTCGAATCGACCTCCGGTAACGTCGCACTGCAGGATCCATTTTTTTCGGTCTGCCAATAAACTTTGCAAATATCATCGCATCGTACAACGTGTACGATAAGAGAGTATTTAAAACAAGTACTTAACTCTCCTGCGGACACGATTTCTACGAGTATTTGGCAGTTCTCAATTAATTGGGCTAATAGGCCACGAGGCGGTTTTTACTTTGTCTGCGAAGAGACTTTTTGACAGATTTGGTCTGTGTATTCACTGCATTTTGCAGTGCCTCCCAGATCACCAGTGAGGTATTTGGCTTCTTTGATAGTTTCATAGGCGGAGTTCTCGATGATTCTTGCATGATCGTTTAGCCCCATGTGTTTCAGCATCATCACTGCTGAAAGCAAGAGAGCCGTGGGGTTGGCTTTGTCTTGTCCCGCGATGTCTGGAGCAGTTCCATGCACCTAGAATTATAAATTTTGAAGATTAAAAATTTTGGAACAAACTTTATTACTCAATAGAAATGCGGAAGACCATGTATACGCGGAGGATTAGTGAAACTTATTTACCGATTCGAAGAGAGCACCATTGAGACCGATGTTTCCACTAGGAGTCAGTCCGAGACCTCCAACGAGTCCAGCGCACATATCGGAGAGAATGTCTCCATAAAGATTGGGCATGACAAGAACATCGTATTGACTTGGGTCTTGTACCATATTTAGACACACGGTGTCTAAATACCTCTCCTCGAATTTAATATTTGGAAACTTTTTGGCAGCTTCTCGACAGCATCTCAAGAAAAGACCGTCGGACATTCTCATAATGTTGGCCTTGTGTACTGCTGTTACCTGGAAATAAATTTATGCAAGATTAACCTTTAGATTACATCTTTAGATTCCTTAAAAATGAAAGTAGATTATAATAATGTAGAAACTTACCTTTTTCCTATTATTGTCCGTAGCATATTGAAAAGCAAACTCAGCAACTCTGCTGGACGCTTCCTCTGTAATAAGCTTGATAGATTGCACAACTCCGTCTACAATTTCATGCTCAATACCAGAGTATTCACCTTCCGTGTTTTCTCTGATCGTTACAACGTCAACGTTATCGTACAGAGTTTTGTATCCCTCGAGAGAGCGACAGGGACGAACGTTCGCATATAAATTGAACTCCCTGCGCAAAAATAGAACACATTTATTATAATTTATTTATTTATTATAAATTATTCTATATATAGAATTTGATGATGCGCGTAAAATTATCGTTGCATGTGGTCGCAAAAAGCGAATCTAATTTATCACAAATCTGTAATTATTATGTAAGAGATAAAAGTCTGCCAGCTAGTAGTACAAGATCAAGGTAAAAGACTCAATGAGAATTATCAGTGAGGCTTCGCTATAGTTGAATCTAAAAACAAATTGATGTGAATATTTAAAGACTTCCAGAGAACTGAGTAATTTAAATAATAATCTACGTAATTAAGCGAAATGAGATACTTAAAAATATATTTTAATAGTATTTTGTAAATTTTTTATAACACTTACTTTCGGAGAGCAAGATTCAAAGATCTATGACCTTTTCCTATCGGAGTCATAAGAGGGCCTTTCAGACCAATTTTGTTCCTGTTGACAGAATCAATCGCCGCCTGCGGGATTCCAAATCTACCGTCTGGTCCTCTAACCGGAGTCACGTCTACTGTCTCCCAGTCTATGGGTACCTGTTTTTTAGAAAGATACTTTTTAAAAACAACATTGAAATTTACTCAACCTTGTCCAAGATAAAAGATTATAAGTTTTCGCAATTTAAGAAAGAAATAAACTACAGACATTTGAGATTATAAATTATGAAAACGCAATGAAAAAAGTGAATACAATCAATACAAGCGTAGATATTAAATTCGCCTACAATTGGATCAACTTGTATAACAGTTAGATTAAAATAAATGTCCCTAGGACACTTTAGGTCACCTTGTAAAAAACTACAATTTTTCAAATTTAAAAAATCAAAGTGAGCCATGAAACTGTCACAACTGTATAAACAATTCAAAATAGAGAAACTTTTTTGCAAGCAAAGTAACGGCAGCAAATCAGAATCGACTTCGTTTAATAAAAAAAACCGTCTAAAGATAAAAATATCTCACCTTGGCAGCGTCGAATATCTTCTGAACTGCTGCGGAAATTTCGGGTCCAATTCCATCTCCAGGGATAAGTGTGCATTTTTGAACTTTACTGCTATAAAGGCGGGCAACTCCAACTTTCGGAGAAATCTATTTAAAATTAAAGATAGAATAAGAAAATATAAAAAATAATAAAATCCTTGGGATTTCGAACACGAGAATGAAAGCAGAATGTGAGGAGAGTGAAAAGGAAACAGAAAAGAGAGAGAGAAAATGAGAAGAGGAATAGAATTGTAGTGAGTAAAGTAGAAAAGGAAAATGCGAACAAGAGAAGTAAGGAGTCTGAGGAAAATGCAGGCGGATGTTTAAACAAAATACGTGCAAATTTCTAACCTTTATTGATGATAGGGATCAGGTTGGGAGGCGGATTTGCGACTGATGATCGGGATTCTGAGGTACATGAATTTACTTACAGCCTGACGTATCCATTGGGCTGCCATTTTTTTAGCAAATTTTGGTAAAAAAGACGTGCACTGTGAGATAATATGTTACACACGTCAGACCCGATGCTCACCGAAGATGAGAAAAGAGCAGAAAAACAGCTGATTCGTCGATTTCGTGCTTCTGCTGCTATAGGAAAACGGAAGTAGCGGACGACACATGAGAAAAGATTAGATGCGCATGCGCGATGTCATGAGCACCGAATTCAAATTCAAAAGTCAATTTTTATGTATGTAATATCTCTGGTAATATATTGCTGCTCGAAACTCGAGCAAGAAACATTTTTAATCAAAATATCACAAAAAATGGTAATGTTTCTATAACAATTATGGAAAAGTTATGAAATATGTATATTAGAACTAAAAAAACTAATAAGCTTTTACGTTATTTCCTTTTTTTTATTCAAAAAATAGCGTCTATTAAATTTACTTGTAAAAAACTTAAAAATTTAAAAAACTATGAATCCTAGACTTTATGATTTGAATATGACTCACATAGTTTCCGGTGCGGCAAAACATCGGCGGCCATCTTGTTTGACGCTACACTTCCTCTTCCCTGTGTTTTGAGGGTTTTGCGTGGCTTTGTGGATTTCGTGTAGTCGTTTTTGAGTTTTCTCATCAAAATTCGTAATTTCGGATAACCGTAATTACACCAAAGATATTGGAGAAGGATGAAAAGTGAGGAGTAAGTATTTTTTTAAATAATATATCCAATTAAAGTGATTAAAACTCCTCTGCAAAAATTCATACTTACGGCGTTCAGCCCGTCTCATTGGTAAATTCTACACGTTTTAACAAAGTATAACTTTAATTATTACGTAAATTATACAAAATTAAGGTGTAATCGATCTAAACTCGAGTATATTACCAGAAACTGTATATTTACAACATTTCCATAGCTTTTTCAGTTGTTTTGTATATGATTGGTCGTTTTGACATCATCTAGCAACGATGCGGCCTCACCGCATCGAGTGTTTGTAGAAAGTTTCCTTCTGTAAAATTGATTGATATTGATTTTTTCTATAAACAGGATGTAAAATCAGAAATTTAACTGATATATTATAAAAATAAGGGAGAAGTGATTGATCTATGAGCTTTGAAGCAGAATTTGCCTAATAGAAAGGCAGTTTTTACTAATGAGAGCGTTATAGGTTATGAAATGAGCGGACTTTCGAATATATAGATTGTTACGTTTTTTTATTGTTTTTAAGATAGCAGGTTCTTTTGTTTTCTATTACCCATAGTTTATCTTCTACTTGAATGCATAAAACGGGATATTTTTGCAATTGAAAGGTTTTACCTTCGTGTTAGTAACAATAATAATTAGTAGTACATAATTCATATTTAACTATTATTCATTACATTATTTATAATGCAATGTTTCTTTGAGTCGAAAGTAAAGCTACAAGGTTCTACAATTTTTTTTTTCCAAATTCTGATTACTTCAACATATTGTTAAATTTCGTTACCGAAATAAAGAACTCATAACGAATATTTCTATTCTTTTCAGTTCGCAAATGCAGAATAATGAAGGAAGAGAGCGTAGTAGAGAACGAGATCGCACAAGGAGATCAGAGAGAAACCGGGTAAATTCAGCTAGTCGAGACCGAAGTAGAGACCGTGGAAATGACCGCGGAAGAAAGATTTCCGAAAGACGGATTTACGTTTCAAATATTCCATACGACTATCGCTGGCAGGATCTGAAAGATTTGTTCAGGACTGAGGTTGGAAAAGTAGCTCATGTTGAATTATTTACTGATGAGAATGAGAAGCCGAGAGGCTGTGGAATCGTTGAATTTGAAGACGCCGATTCTGTCAAAGTCGCTGTGGAAAAAATGCATCGATTTGATATTAAGGGTCGAAAACTAGTCGTAAAAGAGGTACTTTTGAGTTTTCAAAATAATTATTCAACTATTCAGATATGTTTTTAATATTTTATTCTTACTGAATAAAAATCTGTTTTTATTTGCAGGACTACGATGTAGAACGTGATAAGTATGGACGTCTGGCCTCAACCAGAAACAATGACAGGCCTCCTCGTGAAGATAGATTTAGAGATCCTCCAAGACAAAATCCAGGAAGACAAAATATGTCTGCACCGAGTGGTGGAGGTGGCGGTGGCGGTGGTGGCGTCGGTGTTGGTGGCGGCGGCGGTGGAGACAAATTTGGAAATACTTATGGTCTCAGCACGCAATTTTTAGAATCGTTGGGTATCAACGGACCGTTGGTTACCCGAGTATTCGTTGCAAATGTAAGTAAAACTTAAACGTTTTCTACAATAGGCAATGCAATATTGTCTCTTTTTTTTTTTTTTTTTTTTTTTTTTTGAGAATCTTTGGTAACTATATTAAACAATAACCATCTTTTCACACTTCCAGCTTGATTACAAAGTAGACGAGAAGAAACTCCTTGAAGTCTTCAAGCTCGCCGGGAAAGTTCTGCATGTTGAGTTGGGAAAAGATAAGGACGGGAAATCTCGTGGTTTCGGTGTTGTGGAATACGATCATCCTGTAGAGTCTGTTCAGGCAATTTCTATGCTCCACAATCAACAACTCTACGATCGTCGCATGACTGTTCGTCTCGACCGAGCAAATGAGCCAGACATGCCTCCAAAATTACCAGAAGGATTAAAGGGAATCGGCATGGGACTCGGAGCCGGTGGAAATAGACTCACAGATGTTGCAAGAAATATTCCAAACGTTCAGCCCAATAATCCTCCAGTCGTGAATTCCATTTCTGCACCTGTCTTGGCAACTGGAGCATTCGGTGGTGGATTGAATAATGTCGTTCCCGCACAATTAGCATCTGCTTTAGCAAATACAAACGCAAATGCTTTGCAGGCGAGTCTAGCTGGAGGTTTGGGGGCAAATCTCGCGACAACTTCTCTTTTAAATCAATCCTTGACAAGCGAGTTGGCTTCTAATTTAAGCAACTTTGGAGGTGGCGTCGGTGGACTGTCTAGTTTACAGGCTTCTTTAGCGAACGCTCAAGGAAATAATAGTTTTGCTCCGCGACTATCGAAGATGGATAATGATGTACCATTTGGGGGAAATAACGCTTTTGGAACATCAAATTTTGGGGGTGGTAGAGGAGATTATGACGGATTTAGCAGAGGAGATGCTGACAGAGTTTCTGGAGGAAGTGGAGTTTTTTCTTCCAACCAGGGCGGCGGCGGTGGCGGTAATAGGCAGAACACTAATGGATCTCGACCTTTATCTGATACCATCTTAATAGGAAACGTATGTTTTATTTGATTTTTAAGCTAGGAATACAAGCAGTGACAACTTTTTTGAACACAATTTTATGGGTGATGTGTTTTTTTATAGCTGCCTGCAAACACGACATGGCAAATGTTGCGGGACAAGTTCCAAGATGTTGGAGAAGTTAAATTCGCTGAAATGCGCGGATCGGACCTGGGATTGGTGAGATTTGCAACTGAGTGGGATGCTGAGCGTGCAGTCTGTATCCTTTGATAAAGAATTTATTAACAGTATTTTTTAGGCTAGAAATTTTTTTTGGTAACTCAAAAATGAACATAAATCGGTTTTTTATATTTTAATAGCCTCTCTGTATTTTCTGCCGTAATTATTTTCCTTAATGCACTTTTAAATACAGCAATGATGAATCGATCACGCGTTGATGGAAGGCAAATAGAGGTTCGCCTCTACTAATCTTGTACACTTCAAACAATCTACACTTAAGGTAAATATTCTACAAATCCTTAAAAAAATCTTATTTAATTGGGGTTCTAAAATGTCAATAATTTCATTCTTTAACTGAATTCTTAATCATTTTCTTTAAATTGTTAACTTTTCCCACAACTTGAATTCAAATAAAAAAATGAGAATATGTATAATAATTTTAGAACCCTAATATATTCACTGATATTTGCTGCATAACATGCCTTAATTCATTAAAGTGTTCTTTTTATTAAGAAAAGAAGGTATTAACGCATGTGAATATAAAAAAATGGACTGCTGAATGCGAAATACGTTTCTCGGATTGCTCAAGGACAACATCGTCTTCGATTTATTAGGCAAAACGTGTTACGACGTTCGAACTAGGGAACTTTTTTTTTTGAAAGTACTTGGTTTTTGTTTCAGCAAGTTTCTATCCAATTCGCTCATTCACTTAGGTAAAGTCACAGACGTCAGACTTCAGTGACTTCATTTATCTATAAATGGAGAAATCACGCTGTTTCTGGAAGAACGACAATTCTTATTGAATTAGTTTTGACTGATGACAACGATTGATCTCTAAAATCTCGATTTCTCACATTCGATAACTCAATAAATTTTGCTATTTTGTGCAACTTTACTCGACGGTGGTCCTCACTAACTTTTCTTTCTAATAAAAAAATATTCTTTTGAAATCTTGAGGAACCAAAAATCTTTTCGGTTTGATACTGTACTCGGAGCTTCATATTTTTCGTCTTTCTCTGCTGGCATTATTTGCGCTCTCTTCACCGAAAGGGAATATGAAAGTACTTGTTAATTATCAATGAAATCATGATTTGATTCACAGAATTTGATTTCATTGGTAGATTAAAAAATAAAACAACGATATCTGCATTCAACAGTCCATTTCACATTTATAAGTGATCAGCATTTGCTGATTAATGTTTTTTTCGCAGCTATGAAAATGAGTTTGGTATGTGATTCACAGAATTATTTAGATCCTGATGAGAAAGCTTTTAATTCATCCTTATTCTAAGAGGGAACTCTAGAGAAGTATCTGTCGTTGGAATATCAACATTTGTGTCTACTCAACGTTGAAAGCCTCTCCATTGAAAATTCATGACCAATCATCGATCCTTTTGTATTATCTTTTCCAACCTGAGACAGTGTCAATGACTGTTAGGCTTAGGTTCTTATTGGCCCACGTAATTCTTAGACGTCAATGTGTAGGTTACTGCTTACAGTAATGTGAAATAGTTTTTAAGCTTACTTCTTAGTTTGACATCAAACACTGGACATTTTAGAACTTCAAATTCGAAAGAATTTTCGAATCTTCGATGAAGAAATCGATTTATTCGCGTTAGGAATTCGTCGCTCATTGATATTAAACGTCGTAGTCACTGTCCATTTACACAAAAAAATCTGAGTAACCAATAAAAAAATTAAAGCTATCATTCGGGATCTTTCAAACGTCGACTTTTTTGAACGAATTACATATCTTTTTAACTGGGAAATTTTGCTGCAGTTTTACAGTTCTTGGTGCGAAGATGGTTGAGAAGATGGATGAGTGAGAAGAAACACAAAAAAAAATAATCCAATTCCTTCTCTTAGATGAGAATATAAAAATTGAAAAGATCCAGAATTATTCATCGCAGAAGCCAAAGGTCTTTCAAATGATTTTCACTCACAAAGTATCAACTTGTTCGTTCTGGTGTCACTTTTAGTAGAAATTTGGATTTGCCGATAATACTGATTCGTTCAAAACAGATTGGTTTGAATTGAATTGGGAGAGTTGAAGCAACAGATACAATCATTTGTTTTATTTTAGCCAGTTTGTAGAGTTCCGGAATTTCCTAGAGCATTTTTTTTTTAATCAATGGGCTCTTGTTTTATTAATGCATCACACGGATATGATTAAAAGTCGATATCAGTTACGATATGTTATTTATTTTAATTTTTATTTGGAAGTTGTATGTTGCTAAACTGGTTTGTTGTATCTTTACTTTATTGATACATCATAATATTTTAAAAGATTCTTGTGAACTCTACAGATTCAAATTGAGTCCTTGCTCTGCACGAGAATTTAAAACTGTCCACATATTTTACGAATGAGTTTTCTGCATTGCTACTTTTAGTTTTTTTTAGTATGTTACAAAGGGGGTGTATTGTGGTTCGAGAGGTGGCAGTCTTCAGTCTTAACAATTTTCTTTGTAAACTTTGTAAATCTCGCTTAAGGCTTTCACGATTCCATGGGATTTTTATAAGGTATAAATAATTACTTTGTTCGCAATAGGCTGGTGGTTCATAATTTCTGAAGTCTGGCCGAATATCAAAGAAAAAAGAAAAGGTTGATAGCTCTGTTAGCATTGTATGTTTACCAAAATCAGTTGCTTCTGGACAATTTGTAATTTGCTTCTATTAATTCGTAATCGTTATAGATTAAAATCTAATTTCTGATTTCCGAAAGGTAACTCTTTGGTAAACATATTTCCTCTCGCCACGTAGATCTCAAGGTACGTTCAGCGCATTGTATAACATTCTTGTATACTCATTACTACAAAGATGGTGACTGAATAAATTGCAAATCCAATTTGACTATGAAAATTTTGGTCGTTCTGTGTTTTATTTTTGTGCTCATGTCAACGATTGTGAATTTAATAATTATCACAGGCGTCTCCCGATTTTGCTGTCCAAAAGGGGCTTTGGCAATTTATCAGATTGTTTCGATGGTGAAACATGTATCCAGAAATCTTTTGACGAAAGATCTGAAAGTGGTACTAATCCTGGAGTGTCCATTATCCAGTGTTCGAAATATCTTATTTTATTGACTTTTCTGGAGATTATTAAATTGGAAGAGATTGCGGCATTCGTGTGCCTTTGGTGGACTTAAAATACTTTGGCTGAAGTATTTTCGGATGCGGTCGATATTTTTCAATTTTTATTAATAGTAACTGGATGGTCCATAAGGTTTCACTTTCAAATTATCCTATCTGTGACTTCTTAAATAGGAATTTTTTATTCAAATGTTATTCAAGTGAATTCACATTAGTTTCAAATATGTAAATTCAAATCGAATTTCATTGAATTTAAGGTGCATTTATTTTATCAAATTCAAAATAATTGAACAGAGTGAATTGATCTGAATTCACCGAGAAATTAAATACGAATTCAACTTACTTCAAGTGAGTTTAACTGAAAACTACAACAATTTTGTAAAAGATTATGTAAAATAAAGATTGAATCTTCTGGACCATTCAAACAAATTTATTCACTAGATCAATCAATAAATCTTATAGAAACATTTTTTTTTTGTGTCAGTGCTTTTCAATTGTTGAGAATAAGATATTTAGAAAAGAATAATTAACAATAAAAATGATTAAATTAGTAGTACAAAGTATATTACGAAATTAGATCCTTCAGCTTAATAAACATAAAAAATTGATATTTCATGTTGCATGGATACTTGCGATTATTCGAATTGACTAGTTTATATGGTAAGTTACATTTCTTTTACATTTACACTAATTTATAATTCTTTATTGATTGGGTAAAAATATGTGGAAACACTTCAAGCACCGAAATATATAACAGAAAATCTTCCCAACGGTTAATATACAATAAATTATTTGAAATACTGTAAATTCATTGATTAAAAAAAAGTCCAACTATAAAAGGGTCAAGCTTAAAAGTTTTCTGTTTTGAAAATAGTTTAACTCCCTAAAACAATTTATTTCTACAAACATGTAAATTTCAAACATCTTCAAAATTGATCACAAGCTTCAATTTAACTGAAATCTAGATCATTGTAATTTTCTTTCCCTAGGATTCTTTCTTCGACTTTAAATGTATCAGAAGTAAGAATTTTAAAAAATCTTTTTTTTCAATCTCAATGCTGGAACAATTCACAACAGGTAAGTAAATAATCTCTTCCAAGAACTTGTTTACATGAATTTTTTTTTACAGGAAACTTAACGTCTCTTCCATGCCAGCAAGTCAACTAAAAAGTAAGTAGAAATGTGGAATAAGATAAGTTTAAGTTACAATCAATGTAGGAGTTGGAGTTGATAAATAAAAGACCATAAATATAATATTTTTCATCGCACCTGTATTTTTCACAATCTTTACATTATAAAACAGTTCGATTGAACTAAATAAATCAAGGTACTATCTTGCTGTAAAGGCCGGGAACTCTAATAATATAATAAATTTTTTCTAAAAACACTCGAGGCCATCGAATGCAAATTGGGTGGTTTATCTTGACGGATTCTGTCAATGGTGTCCGATCTTTACAAAATAATGTACCTTACTTAAGGAACACTGCGCGCGTGTATATATATAATAATGTATATGTGTATATTTATATCTATATGTCTGTTTTATCACATTTTAAATCAAGGTATCAGTTTCACGCAAATATTAAGGGCGTTTTCCTCCTCCAATTCGAAGATAAATTTCGCGCAGATTCGATTCATCCTTTGACAGTTTATCAATGTACAATTCAATGTTCCCAACATTAATTTTATTGAGCGCCTTTTGTGCGCGCACATACTGATAAAATTTTAAACTGGATAAATCTGTTAATAAAAAATTATCGCTCACTTTTAATCATTCTCTCGTTCACTATCATTGAATTACAAACACTTTTTTTAAACTGTAGATGTATACAACTTTAAATTTGAAGTACACTTTCAAGCCCGTTGATTAAGTATCAATAACGTAGAATTTATGCATAGGCGAGCATACAATCCCGTTAGATACCTCGTACCCTATTCGTTAAATTTTCATCGTCGTTGAGTAAATTTTTAAAAGTTTTGTAGACATGAGTTCGGACATTGACATTTGACAATAAAGCAAAACGGACATACATGTATCGTATAGATGGTACAGTGGAGTTCAAAAATAAATTACAGTGGGTAAATTAAGAAAGGAGACAAGCGTACGAAAATTATTTAGAAAAAAATTAAGAAACACAAGCTGACGAGAAAATATATTCGCTGTGTCAAAGTGCAATCGTTTGCATTCATTTGCAATGATCACTATTTATGCAATCTTTGTGTATTGAAATTCGAAATAATCTACCCCTCAGAAAAACTCGATACTTCACATGATATACTCATGATCTGCATTTTTCAGCGACGACTGTAATTAACAGTCCAGTCTTTTCGAAAATTCGCAGTACTTCGTTCAAAAAGGGGAAACAAAGGGTGCACCAGGTGTTTTTAAAACTCGAATCTTACTGCCTCCTTTCTACGTTAAAAAAATCTTTATCTTTGACATTATTCGAACTCTGAGTCTACTGAGGAGATACGTGGTGAAGTCACAGGATTAGTGAAATATTAAAAAAAAAATTGCTGCTTCACAGCAAGAATTAGCTATAAAAACACCACTATTGCTAGTGCATTTGAACGAAATTACGAAGATACTTTGGAACCCTATCGATCGGCTGGGTTCTCCAGACGACTCTGGCTGCTAGACACATAAGGGTTGTGAACTTGAGAGGATTCACGACGTTAAATCGAGTCTTGTCGTTTAAGAGCATTTCGAAGGTTTTGCCCTCGTTATTCACGGCATCAAGGTGAGCTCCAGCTTTGAGCAAGGTTGTTGCCAGATCCATACGCCATGGCTGTGAAAGAGCTAAAAGGTGAAGAGCTGTGTTTCCATCAGAATCCCTTGCAGTCACATCAGCGCCGACTCTTAAGAGAGCCTGAGTTAGGTGGGATGATGGAAATTCACAGGCGGGATAACCACCGACGAGAGCAGCGTCTTTACTGTGTGTCAGCTGCAATGCGTCTCGGCCCTGTTTGAATAGGAAAGAAATCAAATCAGAAATTTAAATCGAGTTTATGAGAATGTTTTAGTAGTTAAAGGCACAAACCTGTTTGCCCTTGGCGTTGATTTTCACTAGTTCATAAATGGCTTTGTGCAACTCGATATGCTCTTCAGATCCAACTTCCGGTGTTTCTCGAGTTAGCAGACAAGCGAGATGAAGAGTTATGACCAAAACGCGATTTAAGTAGGTCAAATCGCGTTCATTCGCCGGCATTTTATCCAACATTTGTTTGCCTGATTTAACTTCTACTACCTGAAATTTAAATCATTATATTATTATGTGTAATCCTTTAGCTTCGACTATTTTTTTAGAATATCCTTAGAATTAAGCAAATTATAAGTACCGCTTTCTTGAAGACTCTAATTAAATTTTCCCTTTGGACAGGAGGCACTCTGCGTCCTCTGCTCGTTTGCTTTCCTTCGTCGCCGATCATAAAACTGAAAAGCTCCGTAAAACTAAAGAGAGATCCTTGAGTCATCGGATTGAGGGGTTCAAGCATGCTTTGTTGTATATCGAGGGCATAATTCCAGAGCTCGATGCACCGATTGAACTTCCCAGCATCCGCATAAACGGCCCCTCGATATCGGATGTAATAACTTGTGTCCGGATGAGCTGGTCCAAGTATCCGTTCTCTGATCACCAGAGCCTGCATTCTCATCTCATCGGGATCTGCGAGCAACTCATCCAAAGCTTCTGGATCACAGATTTCCTTGGCATAATCATAGGCTGCGACACCAGGTGGAGGAGCCGGTTTTGCTATCACGGGACCGTCTCCTCGGTATCTAAAAAGACATTTTTTTTCATTCAAATTTGAAGACTAAAGTTCCCAAAACTGAACAATACAAGACACAATTTTAAAGAGGTAGAATTTTGAGAGAATATTAAGGGTGTTGGATTCAAATTCCTCATTTGACTCGACGAATAAAAGAATAAGGTATCTTTCCTCTCTGTAGGCGAACTTTTTTACGAAATAGAAATATGCCTATAGAACCAAAAAACATTAACTTTTAATACTTTTTGTGTAAAATGAAAAATTCGAAGTCTAATCTCAAAATTCTCTTTGTTTTACGAAAAAAAAAGTGTTAGAACTGGGAATTTTTTCGCTCTGTACCTGCAATTCTATTTAAAAAATAAGTATCGATACAGAACAAAAAAATATCTAATTATAATATTTGTTAAGTAAAATGAAGAAATTGAATTTTGAGAATCCAACACCCTTAAGTACCTTTCTTCCATGGCTCGTTTCCAGAATTCTAGGGCGCCGATCATGTCTCGCTTCTTATCGACGTAGGTGGCACCTAAAAGCTCGAGGGCGTCTATTCTTTCCTTCCGAGAAACTAAATGCGACATCCACACGAGATGTTCGACAATGTGTGTGTTACCTGCAATGTTTCCGTAGTTTTATTATTATTTATTTTATTAAATATTCAATATTTAAACTTCATCTTACATCAATTTTTAAAAATCCAAAAACAGAAAATCTCGGTGGCAAACAAATTAAAGGGCTGATGAGAAACCTGTGACATTTTTTAAAAGAAATCCTCACCTGTTATGGCTGCGGCTAAAAGTGGGGTCATTCCGTAGGAGTCAACATCCATCCGGGCTCCATGTTCGATGAGCACCTTCAGAATCTCTAGGGAACCGCTTTCAGCACAATCGTGCAGAGCCGTGTTACCTTTAACTGACCTTCGGTTGGCATCTGCTTTTAGACTTAGTAGGAATTTTACGATTCTTAAGTGACCTCGGTAACTGGCTATCATCAGGCAAGTATGGCCGTGCCTGTTTGCCATTTCAATATCTGAAAAATACAAAAAAAAATGAATTGGTATTGCAAAAGTCAAATCCAGTCTTTAAAATCAACCAAGAAATAATTAAAGGTGTTAAATTCAGGTTCTAACAGAAAATTCGATTTCCTCATTTTACTCAACGAATATTATAATTAGATATTTTTTCGCTTTGTAGCGGTATTCATTTTTTAAATAGAATTGTGGACATAGAGTGAAAAACTTCCTAATACTTTTTTTTTTTTGAAAAATAAAGAGACTGAATTGTGAAGTTAGATTTCGAATTCCTCGTTTTGTACAAAAATTATTCAAATTCGACATTTTTTTGCTCTATAACCATCATTCTATTGATAAATTGAGTACCAATACAGAGCGAAAAAGTGTCTAATTGTAATATTTGTTGAGTAAAATGAGGAAATCGAATTTTGAGTTTAGAATATGGTTTCAACAGCCTTAAAGGAGTTTTTAAAAAACTATATAAATACCTGCACCATGTTGAACCAAAAATTTAACTATTTCAAAGTATCCATCGAAACAGGCAGCTCTCAGTGGTGACGAATTCGTTTTAGTGGTAGAATTCACTTTGGCACCTTTTCTTACCAGAAGTTTTACTATTGCAAGATGACCAGCTGCAGCTGCACACCATAGTGGAGAAGCTCCTTCTATTGTGTCCGCATCAAAAACCACTATGGAAAAAAGTATAGATGTATTAATAACAATTTTATAAAATATTAATATTGCAAGTTATGGGGTAACAATTAAATATATTAATAATAAAAAGAGCTATACATTTCTTTAAACGATCCCAATACATACTTAGATTCACTATTTAAAATAATTGAACTCGATTTTTATTCATTTTTAAAATTTTACTAATTCTTAATACCTGTTTAGAATCTAACTATAGATTTCTCTATTCCATGGCGTTTGAATTTACCCGCCACTTCACGCCATTGGCTACTACGTGATTCAATATTTAAACTTTAAAAAAAAAATAAATTTCGCATTATTTCATTACCTTTTCATAAATATTAATGTTTAATTTAATAATCTTATGTCCGTCTCTTAAATAATTTAGAAGCCAGAAGTGAAAATAATGATAAAAACATTATAAAAGAAAAATTTTAAACTTAAGGTTTGGAACTAATTTGATATGGTCAGTTGGCGAATTCGTCAGTTTAAACGCGTGTTCTTTGTAAAATCGTTATCGTCGCGTCGAATTGCGGGTTTTCAGGTCAAAAACGATGGGATTTTCGACGTTTCCCAATAGGATCGGGTCAGATTTTTAATTATAAGTGGACAGTGTTCAATATTTTCCAAAAATTTGTTTAAATCGTGGCGGATATATACTGTTTGAATCATTTTTGACGATCGACAATATCGGACTCACGATTCGCCTTAGCAATGGCGCGGGTTGGTGGCGTTTAGTGAGATCAACAGACTTCTTTTTTGTTAAGTTTCGATGGAAATTCAGAGTAATTTCGCGTTTTGATAGACAAATTCGTGAGTGAAGTGACTTTGAAAGATGTTTTCGGGTATTTCAGGCGTTTCTAGTGATCATTGTGGTTTCAAAAGATTCTGGAACCTCAGGCTACGACAATTTTTTTCACGCGGGAAACCAAGAAAATATTTACCAAACCTTCAGGCACGATTTTAGACCTTTTGGCTGTTTTTAACAACTTGGATTACAAATCTCTACTTTTTGAAAGTGGTAAGTAGAAAAGTAGAAATGGAATAATTTTTTATGATGAATAATCTTTTATAGCAAAATTGGATAAATTGCAAAAATAGGTTAGAATTGTTATTTTATTGTATAGTGTTAGAGGCAAATCCAGAAAATAATCAGCAAGACTAAATTGTTTTTGAAAATGTGGAAATCGGTATAAGGTGTCAAATATTTTTTCGGTGCAAATGAAATTTTCAAATTGGAAAATAGGTTAGGATTATTAAATTCCATAATGCCAGGTGCCAAATGTACAAAATTATCAACAAATCCGCCAGTTTTTCTTTCTAAACGGAACATTGTTGTTAAATGTCTCTTTTTCAGTTAGTATATTATAATACAAATTTAAAAATGGAAGAAACAAATTATCTTCAGACGCTTTTGTTTTACGACTCTTCAAAATTAAAGCAACGTAACGCAGAACACCAAAGTGATGGATTTCACTCATAACTTTTATGCTTGCGTCCCAGTTTCTCGAGAAATGATGGGCATGAGATTATTTTCCCTTGAAAAAAAAAGAAACATTTGTATACTTTCTTTGGTTTGATGGACTTTCAGCACTTAAGTTGAAGATTATGATCTTTTCAAAATACATAAATGTCTGTTACATTTAGACGATAATTTAATTGGTAACTGATTTTCAGGGGAAGAGAAAAATATTTTGCCGGTGGGGAAAATGATTGTTTGCAAACTTTTCTCTTTTAAATGGAAATCTTTTATAGTTGAGGCGCAGCGACTAGAGTCGTTTATGAAATTAGTCTTAAAAGAGTCGTAAATTAAAATATGTATGTGTTACACTGCTAAATCTTCAATAGATAAATTGTTCACAATTTACTGAGGTAAATCTTTTATGCGTGTGAAACGTTACCATGCCGCGATTACCATCTGCATATTCTTCTCAACATATACTATTATCCAGAGAAATTTACACTCGAATATAAACCTAGATTTTGACTGAATTTACATAAAAAAAATTCTTGATGTATTAGCATTTTTTGAGAGGGTGTTATTTGATTTCGTTTGTTACAATTTTTTTCTTTGTTATTTTGGGCTTATTAATTATGGCATTTCGTATTTGAATCTTACCAGACCCTGACTGTTCAACATCAGCTCCACATTTTTCAATGAGATATTCGGCCACATCGTAATGTCCATTTCGACATGCCATTACCAAAGGGGTGGCGCCGTGAGTTTTGGCGCCTACTATTTGTCCTACCTCATCTTTCGATCGGTGGTCCAAAAACGCCTGAAACAGATAAAAATAATTCTATTAGTATTTTATTTAAAAATTCAAGGGATTTTGTATGATTTTGGTGATTTCTTATATTTTAGGCGCTTACAATGCGAAGCCTTAAATTAATTAGTGCAGAAATTTTTTTTCGTCAAAGCTCCTCCAAAGTAGAACTTAAAATCTAGAAGATTAATTATCGATACAAAAAATTTCAAAGTGTTGGATTAGCTTGTCTAAATAAATATTTAGAAAATCAAAACTGAGAGATTTTTTGACAATATTTAAAAAATATTACGAATTTATTTTATTATTCAGCGAAATAATTTTTGAATAATTTACTTGTTCTTTATGCAAATGTTAAAATGACTTACACTCGACAATACGGAACCCGTCTTGAGTTCTCACGTGGGAATTTGTAAAAAGTACGAAGGCCAATTTTCGTGTATCTTTCGAGTGGCTTTAGCACAGACTGAACTCCACACAAGGAGCCAAAAGATTTACGTTCCGGCACTTAACATTGAAGGCTTCACGAATAATAAATATTTTAAATGTCTTGTGATTATGACTTTGTCAAAAGTCTGAAGCCGGTTAAATGAAGTAAATCAGCACAGAATTGAAAAATATTTTTTTTATCTTTGACTTCCTGTTCCTGAATTCAGAATCACCTTCAATTTCTGGATTGTTTGACTATGGATGTGATATCCATGAATTCCGTTTTGCGCAATCTTCTGATTTTTTTTCGTTGTTGCACTTCCTTTATCTGAATTTATTCATGCCATTGCGAGATCAAACTTCTTTCTCTCAATTTTGAATTTCATTTGTTTATTTTATTAGTTCTCATCCCAGAATTCATCATACCAATATTATTTGTTATATTTTAAATAATTCCTGAAGTTCAAAAATTAAAATTTTGATTCAGAGATACTTCTATAAATGAAAAGATTAATTTTCATTATTAATTTTCAGTTCACATTTTATCACTTGTCCTTCTCTATTCGTAATCCATGTGCTCTTCAAATTTCACTCATTGTAACAAATCAATATTCTGTATAAATTTCAAATTGAACAAATTTACAAAAATATAATGAAACCATAGTATCTATAACACAAGGGAACGTTTCAAATGGCACGTACACAGTCTTTTTCGAATCCTTAAACTTAAAAAAAAAAGGAACTTCTGGTCCGTAGTTAAGCCTTGTCATAGACTGGTCGATGGAAACTCAAATTGACGATCTCATCCAGGTGAAATTCATTCTCCATTACCTCCACCTCTCGTCCTTTTTTCTTGCCCCTTCTCCATTTTGCAGGTCCCGTTAACGAATAATTGTCAAAGGTCCAAGAAACGGTTCGTATCTCTGTATACAAAACGCGAACACTATGAATCGAATTTTTTCTCTCTTGCCTGAGGTGGTTATTCTGTTTTTGACTCCACCTTGCCTTTCTCCCTCTATCTCTCTTTGTCTCGTTAACTAATGATATGCTCAAATGCCCAATATTTTGAAGATGTAGGCAATGAGGCCAACTGATGATTTCTTTTGACGTTAGAACGTGCATGACGTAGATGGACCTCTTCACGAATTTCAGTCGTCAGTGAAATTGAATATTCTCTATTCTAACCGGTTTCAAACATTGAATTTCGAATAGAAACATTCTATATATAATTTCTTAATTAGTTTCTTCCCAATTCTTTTTTTCATTTTTCCACCACAAACAAATTACATTTTTTTACGGGAAGTATTATTTACACCTGCTTTATTAATCTTTTATATGAATTGCGGTGTATTTTTTTTAGTGTAAACAGATTTCCACTTTTATCTCTCTTCATTTTTGCCAGATTTTTTTTATTCATTTCCGTGCAATGAGCTTCGTTATTAAAAAAAATTCCTAGATTGCAATCTGGATATGACTTTTTTCTCCAATTTTCGGTGCGATGATAATCGTGAGCTTTGAATATTTATTTTTTAGAGTCAATTAGTCAATTTTTAACAACATCTTGGAGAATTATTGAAAATATTTGGTTAAAGGTCATCAAATTTTGACGAACCCAGAAACCGACCTGTTTAGTTGATTTAACTAAATAATTATGTTGAGCGGAACATATTATTTATTAGAAAATTTATTAGAAAATATCGAATAGAATTATTTTCCTTCAACAAACAAACGTTTTTTTTTTTTTTGAACCAATCAAAAATTTTGTTGAATCCAACAACCAAATTTTTTTTGAATCAACCAAACTTTTTTCTGAGTGCTCATGTCAATTATCTTCTGCGTATTATCAGTTCCGTTACATTATTTCAATTCGTTCATTTGCATAATCGACAGCACTGAGCCCAGAGATCACTCTGCCAATATTCCACTTTCACCCCAGCAGTAGCTCGATCTTTAATCCATCTTTAATCTTATTGCTTAAGTAGATTAATTAAAGGAGAGAGTGTTTTTAAATTGATCAAATTACATTTTAACACAAAAATGTAATTTTTCAATAGATGCGCTAAATTAGAAAAAAAAAATGAATTTAAGTTTTATTTAATTTCTTTGAGCCAAAGAGGATTTATAGACCGCAAGTTTAACGAATTTTACTTCACTTCGCCACTGGCAACTTCAATTCTGAAATGCGTAACGCAAACTTTGACCATATATATCCAGACTTCATTATTCAATTTTAAATCTAGTCGCATGTTGAATAAGAATTAAAAACAATTACTTCAATTGGGAAAATTAATTAAAAGTATCTTAATTATATAATTTGCCTATTTAGAGTTGAGCATAAATAAGCAGTCTGAATATTTTATAAAAGAAACTAGCATCAATTACGTTCATTATCTTGAATTCTAATTATATTATTCTCTACCGAAATAAATTTTCATAATTAGAATAGGCCTTCAACTCGTTCTTTGCCATTAATACTATTTCCTCTTCTAACGTAAAACAAACTTTGTTCCATAATAAAATGTTAAGTATCTCGCATCGAATTTTTTTTAAAAATAAAATCGTTTCTGATGTTACCGATGTCGAATAAATGTAAATGTCGTTTACCTTGAAAGCAGTTTTTGTTGGTGAATAAATTAAAAATATGATGAAAGCAAAAGTTAGATGGATACATAGTTTTAAATTGTAGTAGTCTGATTTCAATCTTCTAATTTTTTCAATTTAAAAGAATGTCCTTAACATCTTTTTTCTCCAGAGCAGTTTCCAATTTCCTTGCTTTCCAATTTTTAATCTTCCGTCTCGTCCATTGACTTTGACAATAATTATAGAGTAACTATGTATACTAAAAAAAATGAAGGAAACGATTTACCTCAACATCATGGAGAAAATTACGAGTTCAAAATAATTAGTGGTGATATAATTGACAGATCGCTTTACATGTTAGAGACTCTCGTGTCTTTGACACCGGCATTATGTCGAGACAACGACATGGTACTGTAAACTTGGTCGAGGACATTCCTGATAGCATTTTCTGTCTCTCGTCTCGAGTGTCTAATTATCACCTGTATAATTGACGTAACTATTAAGCACGTGACCGATTACAACCCGCATTCGAGAGTCGACTGCGAAAAATACTTTAATCTTATAAATGCTTAAACGATTTCGCGTCTCGGATTTTAAAAACAGAATTAAGACTTCTGCACTTTTATGTCTTTTAAATGTTGCGATGCTCCTTTTTATTTTAAATTAAAAAATTGATCTGAATATGCAAAAAAGTTGACCTTGGGTTGTTAAATATTGATAAAAATTATTCACTATATAAACAACAATAATTTTTTGCGTTTGTCTAAAAATAACTTAGTTTATGGTCAGTTATATCGGAAAAAGAACGAAGACCTGTTTCCACGTTTTGAATAAGAAATTATATCCTTTCCTGAATCTTTTGTAAACAGGAACGTTCAGTGAGTCTTCTAAATTTAAATCGTTCCAAATATTAATATTATCTACACTGAAAAAACTGTTTCGTGGGGACAAGACAATGTTTGGTTGCTATACAACCAACAAAATTTTTTGTTGTCCCAAGCAAACATTTTTCGCAATATATAACTAAACATTTTGCTGTTCTCGCCAAACAGTTCTTTCAGTGTAAATTGAAAATGCAAACGAATTTAAAACATTTTTCTTCTAACTTTACATTTTTCTATAGAAATTGTGTAGAAATCCATTTTGTTAGTAGTTGTTTGTCCAAGTACAATAAATGGTGTGTTGAGTTTACAATTGTGACATCAGTGTTAACTGTAATGTACACGTTGTTGTCCTTCGTCGTTAAACAATTGGTTTATTGCTCTTTTTTTCTTGCGTGCCGATTCGTTCGCAAGGTTTTAAAGCATTTAAACGATGAAATCCCGGTTATTAACTTTCCGGTATAGGGTCAGTTCGATTTTACAACATCCTGTATCTCACAAGGTTGTTTAGAATATTTAAATTCAAATATGAAATTTTATGTCCAATATTTGAAACATAATAACATAAGTCAAAAACCTGAAATATTTATAAATTTGATCACAAAAACTCATAATAATTTACAAACCAAGATGGAAAGAAAACGTCTTTTTGTTTTCCACTTTTCCAAGTCTATAAAAATAAATAAATAAATCTTTAACACTCAAGCGCTAATCGATTTTACAATAAATACGTTTTTTTTTTTGCGCTGGTTCACAAGAAAGTGTTCGCGATTAATGAATCAGCCAATCCGACGCGACGTAAAGAAGATACATGAAGATTGTTGTAAGATAAGGGTATTAATATTTTTTTTTTTTTTTTGAAAAAATTTAGTAAATCATACAAGCGTACAAATTATCCGATAATCCGATTAAATCTAAAAAATATAACAAATATAAGAAGGCAAACTTGCTAACTTTGTGTTCATTAGAGAAAAAATTCGTGACTCACTCTTGAAAGAAAAGGGCAATAACCCAGGACTGAGCATTGTTAGTGCCATCTACTTTCATAGTCTCCTTTGTCACAAATTCTGCAGTTCGATTTACAGACAATTTTCTAGTTGAAAAAAATATATTTTCAAAGTAAACTCAAAGCAGTTCGTAAAGTCTTAATATATGTATTATAACATGCAATGTAAACACTTAGAAATTTCTTGAATCCAATTTATGCAACATGTTCAATTCTATAACAGTCTCGATTCTAAATTCAGAATAAGGGACGTTGCTCCCTCATTAATCCAAATCTCCTATCAAAGGAAAATCTCTAGAATGGAGGGAAGTGTTCGCAATTGGAAAGAAAAATAAGCAAAGCCTGCGAGAATCTCAATTATCGGGATAACATTGAATGTTTGCAGAAGCCAAAAGCATATCCCATCCAGGGTATAGAATCGTCTTTCAGTTTCACTCACCCTCCTCAGATTTCGATCGAAACTCACAAACGCCATTCGTTATCCACGTCCTCCACCTTCGAGAAACGTGTTTTCCACAAAGAAATAAAAAAAACTAGCGACACAGAGCAGAACTAGGAAGACGAGGATCTTCCGACTTCAGATTCTAAGAGCACTATACTACAAACACTGAAAACTTTACTGAGAGGCTCCGTAGGTGGATCTGTTGATCGAGAAACAAGACTGAGGCTTCAGACTTGATCAAAAGAGAAAGAGAGTTCAGATCTATAGCGACTTATCGACGAGAAAGTTAACTCCGCGATATTTACGCGACAGTCTGGGTTGCTGCTGAGAGTATACAAATTCACAGACGTATGCAACAGGATTGTCAGAAGAAAATACTTCGAAGATTTCAAATCTTGAAGGATTCAATTTTCTACGTTGAAAGGTTTAAAGGCGAGGGGGATTGATAATAGTAAAAAGCCAACGAATAATGAACAATGCAACCCGTACGACTGCGGGTGGAAATTTGTTCAATGAAATTCATTTGAAATCAATTTGAAATCATCATCCAAATTGGCAGCCATTGAAAATTGGATTTCAATCTCTTCTACTTAAAATGATCGATAGGTTTACCCGGAAATGCAAGATAGGATAGGAAACTTTTGTCTCAAATTGACCTCAAGTCCTCAAAAGAAATGTGATATAAAATTCATGTACATAAAACTTTCCTCGTTCAGAATCATCCCGATGGGGAAAAAATTTGGACTCACCTGGAAGAAAGAGGAAATAATTTTCATTGGTACATTGCATATTCAAAATATGTGATGATTTTTGAATTCGAGTAAATCGAATTTTTAACCCATCTCAATAAATTTTGGATACGCTACTGCATAAATGTTTATGGCGACGAACGCCTCCATGGTGCGCTCGACAGCTTTCTAATTGTCTTCCTGATCGGCTCTTACTTTATGTAACATTGGCGAGAATGAAAGCATGAAAACAACTGCATTTTGATCGAAGTTTAAAGAGAAGAAACCAAAGAACCGAGAAAAATGAAGACTTATTACATCCGTTATGCAATATTATGAGACCTTAACACTTGTTAAGACAATTTTCCGATGTCACATAGAGCAAGGATTCTCGAGCATTCATTTTCAAGAGCGCACTCTTGGAATATTTTTATTAAACTTCCGGAACATGCTGAATTATTATAGTTGAATTACCTCAAAACATCTTCGATATTTTCTGCTTTAAGATTCTCATCTTAATGTATTTTAAACTAGAATGCTGTTGTAAAATTAAATTTACATCAGTGTTGGGTAATAACTCGTTAAAGTATCTATAATAATTTACTGAAAAAAATTATTTACTTATATTTCTTGTAGTAACTTAGTTACTTTAAAAAAAAGTTACTGTAACTTTATTACTTTTTAATTACTTTGTATTTTTTGTAGAATTTTCTTTCAATAACTGTTATATTATAAACGGAAATTTCAAAAATTGCACGCATTGGAAAAACAAAAGAATTTGTTGTTCACTTACCAAAACTGTTTATTGCAAAGTAACTTACCTGTATCTAGATACTTATAATAGAGTAACTTACCCAACACTGCATATTATTTGAAAAATTACTTCTTTCATGGTTAGATTTTTCCACTTATTGTTAGTATTCAGTGATTCCCTAAACGGATATCTAGTTACTAACGATGTTAGTGATGAATCAGTCTGATCTAAAAAAACTTTTTTAAATTACAAAGTGAGTGGATTTAAATAAAAAATAGTCAGTGTGTTTCCGGAATAAAAAAACACCGAAAATCAAAATACAGAACAGTCATTTGTCATCATTCATATTCATTTGAATTGTCAATTCACCTAATTATCCCAAGTAAATTTAAATGGCCATTTAACATTGCAGTAAAATTATAAATTTCACTGGTCCCAGTGGTGACCTTTGGAAACCAAATAGAATGAAATGCAACTTTATCAAACTTGGATTTTTAAAATATTCAACTAAGTAATTAATAGTTCTACATGTCGTTCTAAAAGACTGAAGAACTTAAATTCCAAAGTTTAAAATCTTCAGGCACAACTTGAAGTTTGAGTGCGAGGCTGAGGTCATGTTGAGGTACGTTTGCCAAAAGAAAATAAACTTGTGATATATGCTGCTCAAATGCCCAGAGTACAAAACCACGACATGTAAGATAAAGATAGAAGAGGAGAGAACAGAGAAAGAGAAAAACGTGCAGTCAACTCTTGGCCGTTCTAATATTATACGGCCAAAGGAATACTCTGAGTCAGGGGCATAACTGTCCAAGCAGACCGATATATATGTATGAAGAAATGCAGAAAGAATCATATTTTAGTGGCAAAGTAAAAAATAAATGTGAAAAAATTAATCTCGAGACAGAGGATAGGGTGACCAAATGTCAGGGAAGTCAGGGAAATGTCAGGGAAATTGAAAAATTGGATCTTGTGGCCACCCTGGAGGAAAATATCTCAAAAAGGCGTTCACTTCTTGCTTTATCTGCCAAATGTATTTTTATCGCCCAGCATTCATTGCATTGCATCAAGAAAAGTTTAGTTTGCATTTTAAGCATTGAGCAATGATGCGAAGAATCGTTGAAAAAGAATCTAAAAGCTTGTTTCATCACGTTGTTTCCCTTTTCTTCTGTCAGTTTTTTCTTTGAAAGCATACAATTTACGCAGTCTCTGTCTTCATACATAAAAGATATTACCCATGGCATTAAAGTCGGAAGCTTCACAGCTTCGAAATGAGGGAAATTTCAGAAACGCAGTCGTAGACTGAATCACTTTGCATATATCTTAATTTTTATGACGCGTATGCGAATCTACTAGCAAGACATTGGAATACGCTTATCACAATGCACTGCCTTGACCACAAGAATATTTTCCTTTTAAGTAAAAAATCTTGAGTCGTCATTATTTCACAAGTAGTTTTAACTTTGAGAGCAATTTCATATATAATCAGCATGGTAGTTTAGAAAAATTATATTCCATATTAAATTATCGTGAATAAATTTTAATTCTGATCAGATGTTAATTAGAATGTTATTTAATTGAAATTAACATTAGAGATAATGTTTTATCAAAAGTAAAATCTACAAGTTGAATGACAGAAGCAAATTATCGTAAATGCAATCATTTGAAACGGACATAATTCAACGACTCATCGGGGATTTCCGTAATAGGGTAATCATGAATTTCAATTTTCAATGGCTAGTTGTAGCTCGAATGCTCAACGCGAATTTGTTCAAAATAGTTGAAACGTCAAAAGAACAACGTCGAATGCACGTCTCGCATTTCCCTTGAACAGGATCCAATTAATTCGACGATACGATGCAGAATTAATCGAATCACCTCGTTTGTCTCAAAAATCAAAAATAGTACGCTAAAATAGGATTTTCAACGTACGAGAAAAAATCTTATATTTCTCCGTAAAATGATAAAGGATAAATAATTAATTTTCTCTATAATTTTATAATAAAAGTGCCTTAAACTTGGCCTCACAAAGGTGAGAGCACGAGTGACTCAGACAAATCATTCGAGCGTTTCGGCACTTCATTTCGATACCGTTACAGGTAAAAAGAAACTTTTTATAAGCATTGCGTTGAAGTAAAATTACGTTATTCAGGGTCGAACGAAGACAGTACGAAAAGATAAGAAAGTCGGATGATATCAATAGGAATATTTTAGATTAGTTATTTTTCTTCACACATAATTGTTTAGTTTAGTTCTTAAAAATTGGAACTTTTAGAAGTTGGAATTGAGTCGATTCAAAATAAGTCAAACCCAAAATTCCTAATACATATAATAAACTCAAAATATTGAATTCTGAATTCACAGCTTTTGAGCTTTTACTCAGTTTAGAAAAAGAAATTTTTTTTTTAATCATGCTTTCAATATTAGATTACATCAATCGAGCTGTCGCATAATACTAAAGTATATAACCGTTAAATACACGTAATCCAAGAGTTGTAAGTGTGTGGGTATTTGAAGAAGGTTGTGACGCAAAGTCCGACATTATACATAACTCGTAATTAATTGCGCTTCACTGAAATGAAAAAAAAAAAAGATTTTTTTTAGATTTCCGTATTCCATAGAAAATGAAAATCTTTTATTTAGAGAAAATTATGAATATTTATTATCTACATTTATGAAGTGGTCACTAGTGACTCATTCACAAAAGTAAAGGTATTAACCAAATCTACGTTATTTGCGTCACGCAAGTCACTCAATAAAACCAGATTAAATTTATTTTTATTTTCTTTATTGCGTCAAAATTCCGCTTGCTCTAAAATTATGACGTTCTTGGTTTTATCAAAAGTTTTTTATACCAGTTTTTAAAATTCCCGAGAGGAATAAAAGGATATGGTAGAGAAAAGTGATAATAAAAAAGGAAAAGATATACATTCTAATTTTTTTCTTTATATGAGGTGTCTTCGAAATAGTTATTTGAATCATTTTTCATGTTTTCGGAATTCCGCGGTCTTTTTGTCTAAAAGGAAACGCAATAGTGACTCCGATTTTCAACATGAATTTATTTTGGTAATTGGGACGTTCGACACTGACACGCGCGTGCGAACGCAACCCAGATTTTATGCTCGAATGTACCTTTGCAAACTTAGAAAACGATTTCAAGGGTTTTATATTAAAATATTAATTTCCTTATTCCGTATTCTTCTTCTCTTTTATTTTATTCATCATTTTTTTCATCTGCTTGAATATTAGGATATTTTTGAGGTATAATTTCTGTTTTCAATTAAAAGACTGAACAGCTTGTTTTATTTTAGTATACAAATATTAAAGTTTAATAATATTAAATATTAAATATTAAATCTCTATATTCTATAATTTTTCAAGGCTTTTACAAGCCTTGAACTATGAATATCTATATTGTGCAATGAAAGTCGGGCATTCAAGTTCGACCATCTTTTCTGTAAAAGCAATTTGGAAGTCGCTGCCTGCAATTAATTCATTGATTTTTTTCAACAGATTGCTAATAATTTGTTGTAAATTACTCAGGGCCGAATTTAGGGTTGTGGGGGCCCTAGGGCCGGTTAAAATGTGGGGGCCCTATAGCCCCTACATTTCCT
>JAUESH010000043.1:17378217-17396403 GCA_032275165.1 Synergus magnus | reverse complement strand
ATAATTGTGTATGAAAGAAACTTGTAGTATGTGTTGCTATTTTTAGTTGGAACAATATTTCTGGATAAAAAAGAATTGAGAAAATATATTTCGTTCATTTGAACGTTCAAAACTTCTGACACATATATTCAAAACGATTCTTGTCTGATGGGAAAACGACTTTGAAATTTAAAAAGATCGAAATTCGAAGTTAGCCCTCGTCTAATTAGGAGAATGATTTTAATTAAAAATTGTAGTCCGTCGTTTTTTATACATTCAGTATTCTATGATCAAAACAAGAATGAGCCGTTTGTTTGACTGTCGGGTAAAATGCGACAAAAAGATCGCGTGTTCAACCCACGTCGCCAGTGTCTTTCTTGGACTGTCGGCCACTCTGGGAGTAAATCCCAGACCGGTCTTCCGGCCTCTCTACTGCCGAGGAAAGCAATTTCTCTTTACGATAAAAATAAATCGCAGCTTCGGGAAAGCGATAGGGAAGAACCGCGAAAAGGAAGAGAGAAAACAGACACGCGCGAAATCGGTGGCCCTATACCGCGTCCGGTCTGTGAGACTTTGAGGTCATGTGGCGCGTGAAATTACGAGCGCATACAGAAAATACTGAAAAAAGAACAGAGTGGAAAAAGGGTTAAAAAGGAGGAGAACGCGTAAGTCTTTGAGTTAACTGAACGATTCGCGGTAAAGTAATGAAAAGGAGGAGAGAGGGACAAAAACATATACATGGTAAGAGAAAGGCATGAATGCAGAAGAAGAAAGTATGCAGAAATAAGCATCCTTAATTTGTAGCTTTTAAGACTTCATTTCAGCAAAAAAATATTTTCTTATTTATTCTGAATTTTCTGAATAATTTTTTGCGATCTTGTTCTTTTCGATGTGTATAAGCCATGACCATTTTCAACCCGTTTATTTACTCTATAACCAATTGTTATCACGTTTTTTTTATCAAAGTCTGTGACTATAGTAAGAATAGAATAAATACTTCCTAAAATAGACTTTGCGGTGAGGCAAAAGAAAAGGTAAGTAGAGACAAAAGAGGTGTATGGGTCAAACAAGCAATTACTTGACGCCCAACCACTTTTGCATCATCCTGTTCCTTTTCACTCCATAAAGTGGACAAATAGACCTACTATGAAAAAAGAGCGGGTTTTAGTCTTGTGTTCGACCCCTTGCTTCCTGAAGGCCAACATTGAAAGAGGACACACCCGCCTTCTTTATTCACTGTGACGTAAAATAAAGAAGGGGTTTATGAATTCCCCTACGTGAGGGATGATGAATCGCGAGATATTAAATAAGAATTAAAAAATTTATAATTTGTGGTGACAAAAAAGTCTTAGATTTTGTTCCTTTTTACAAATTAGTTAATTTTCCCACGTATAAATATAATCATCTTTTATATTTTCATAAATAATTAAGTGTAAACATTTTTGGGAATTCACTATGTATTTTTATCCGATGTGTGGTTATATAACATGGAAAACTCTTCAATGCCCTATTTCATTATCAACAATATCTCAGTTTTATTCCATTGTTTCAGGGTGGCGATTCGGCAGACGATTTCAAATTTCCGATCATTTCCCGGTCAAGTCACCGCCCTGGTTGCTCCATAAATGCCTAATTATATAAAAATATTTTTATGTAAAATAGAAATCCAGACCAGGGCCTCGCCTCATTTTAAATAGGGCTAAGTGGGACAATTTCTGCATGGGGAATATTAAAGGCATCAACTTAACATTTCAGTTAAAACTTCAATAAAAACACATCCAGTAGTCAAGTTCATTTCTCCTGCGTCCAATTGAATTTTCATTGTATTTGAACTGAAAAGTTAATTACGAAACTTGGTTGGTAATTTACCGTAATTACCGTAACCCATTAGGACTTTTGTGCCATTGAAGCCACACATCGACTATACATTAGCATTTCTGAGGCGAAATGCAATGAAATGCAACTCTAGAATAGCCGAGGTAGCCGGAACGTGTCTGATTAAAAAGCGAGAAGGGGCATGAGTAGGGGGCGTCGGAGGAAAAAATATTACCTTGGATCTCCGTACGCCAGTATGGAGGCTCGGCAAAAAATTCGCACGATGACAATCGCTAATCAAATTGCGCACCGGCTAATTGTTCGTCGAATCGCTCGGACGAATTGGAATGGGGTGAAAATTGAAAAGCTCGCCTGAGGGATACGATGGGAGAAAGGAGGGGTAGAAAGGCAACGCAAAAAAGTCGTCCATCCTCGCGGACGTTGCTGAAACGTCGGACACTAGTTTCGTTACGTTTCGTGGTTCAGTTCAAACCCTCACCACTCGACATGTCCTCGCTTCCGGCTTTCTGAATTCCGGAATATTCACGATACATCACATCTCGCAGTGTCACATAGAAATTCCAACTTTTCTTTACATTTTCATGTTCATTTATCCGATTGATGAATCGCGATGCAGCAAATGCGAGGCATTATGCAGCAAAATCGTGTAAAAGTTTGGCTACTTTGGTTTCGTACAACTATACGAATTATTAAATATATAGTGATTACTAGCAGACCCGGTGTTGCTAGGGATTTTACGAGATTTTAAATTACATTAAGGAATTTCAAGGAATTTTATTTCATTTTAAGGAATTTTAAGGGATTTCAAGAGAGTTTAAGGATTTTCAAGAGATTTATAGAGATCTTAAAGAATTTCAAGGGATCTTACGAGACTTGAAAAGGCTTTAAAAGATTTTTAAAAAATGCACGGTATTTCATTTCCCTGCTTTCCCTGTCTTTTTTCCCTGTGACATTTCCTTGACTTTTCTGTCTTCCCTGACATGTGGCTATCCTGATTATATAGATTATACAAACATGTACTGTCTGCAGTTATTAAAAGAAAAATTGACATAAAAGGTTTCCCTCCGTATATACAGTATTTTGCATTTGCAGAGACCTCAGTTTTTTTTTTGCTTGTATTTTCCATTATTGAAGGCGCGTGGTCAATTAACTAACGCATGCAATAGTATGTAGGCGTTAGTCAGACGGTTATCAGTATGAATAGATTGGTGTTAATGTGTGTTCGTGTGCAAGTTAAACATTCGCGCATATGAAACATATGCATGTATGTAAAGTGCACATAACAATCGCATGCGGCCAGTAAATAATGTTCCTCGTCTCTGGAACGCTTTGTTAATGCGTTCACTTTCTTACACCGTGCATTACCAAAGAACAAAAGGAGTCGGTTTTATGTTTTACTTCTTTTTCATTGTTCTCAATTTTACCTCCAATGGTTCTTTTTCTTCGACAGTATATATGCATCTTCTACTTGCAAAGCACGTAAACGTTTATTTAATTTGAATTTAAATCGTTATTAAAGCAGAATTTATTTCTTTTTGTACATATAGCAAAATCAAACTACCCCCTTCTGTCCTTGCACCAATTATAAATCATGGTACTCTGGCACTATAGAAAAAAAAAACTAGTTTTTCGCTATTTCTGTTTTTTATGGATGGAAACTACGCTCTTTTTTCTCATTCTCGCGAGTAGTTTTCGGGCTACCCTTGTCCAAGCGTGACGATGCGTTTCCAAGAGCTCGACACGCGTTCACGATGCGTGTTTTACGAGCATACACGAATCTCGTAGAAACTCCACCCATCCTAGCACTCTAAACGCGTTCTCTATTTATTACCTCGTAAAAAAACTATTCATGTTTGTTTCTGTATGCTTGAATGTACATATACAAGCCTGCATATGTGTGTATGCATATTCCGTCTAAAGAAAAGAACGGCTAGCTGCCAGCAAGGTACGCGATTATTTAAACATCGTTTCGCATAACGATCAATCCAAAGAACCAGTCGTTTTGCTACCTCTAACCTCTTATCTCACAAGCTCTTTTTATGACCGCTGAACCAAGATTTATCGCTGTTACTATAAAACATTTTTCATTTTTCGCTTTAATAATTCTCCCTTCTTCTTCTATAAAAAAGGAACCGAGCTTTTCATAATGTTAAGTAATTTCAGGGGTGAATTAGAAGATTCATTAAGAGAATATAAAATCAAGTGTTAATAGCAGATATGCTGCTTGGACAAACATTCAGACCCAGGCATGATAACCACACGACTGTCACGTAACTTCTTCAAAAGTCACAGACATGATCGCAGTCTCAAAATAGAATACAATTTCATTTTCCTTCCATCAGAAAAGGTGTACGACGCTAAACTTGAATTCTATGAAGACAATAGAAAAAGCTAAGGATAACTTGTTCTCGATAATACTTACGGGAGCGGCTGGGAGTCTCGCCGGCGCGGGATACATCTTAATTGTTTCACAAAGTGCGGCAAAACCGTCAACTGTTCCAATAGGTCACTTCATTGTTGAGTCTCGACGACGAATTTCCGGATCCATTCTCCACTTCTCGGTCAAAATCCACGGTCAATTTACGCCCCGCAAGCATTAACGTTCCTTCGGTTTCAAATTCACACCAACATCGTGTTTCGTGGAACGTGACGGCCCTCTGCACACACGTGATCCCTCCTTTAGCCTCGAGAATCTTTCACTTTTTTTCTTCTTTTTTGTTCTGCTTATTCCTTTTTCACAAACTTAACTCACTATATCCTTCGCCTACTCCAAGTTACGACGGCATTCCGAAAATCTCGTATTTGGAGACAAAGGCCTATTGGACGATCGCAACTTGATCATCGATATTGCATAACAACTGGACCACATTATCCAAACTCCTGACTTCGATCTTTATCCATTTTTTGATAACCTTTTTCGGGTTTTCTTCTTTCACTTATTTCCACCGACAAAGCGAATCTTCACCCCTTGCGAGGCACCCTGGAAAGTAAGTTCGAGGATGGGACTTAACTTCGGCAAAGCGAGGTCGTTTCGCGTGCTTCTTTTCCTCTCTTTTCAGTTTACCAAGTTTCAAACTCGTAAACTTCGTACCGCCGTGCCAAAGCCGTTAAATTCCTTATCTACCGTATTTACACGATTGTAGCTACTTCTACGATAAATTGGAAGAGACGCGAAGGAATTATTTTTCTTCGAGCTGACCTAGGTGCAAGGATTCGCGGAAGTTGAGTCTCGAAACTTTTCCACATCCCCGACTTCGTAATTGGTTTCAATCTTTACGCGAGTTATCATCTGGTTTCGATTCGCAGACGTCTTAAAAAAATAGCCGCATTGCAATCACTTTGCAGAACATAGTGCATTTTTTTCATATAAAAACTAAAATGGAACACGTTTGTGAAAATGTGAGGGTTTCACCAGAAAGCTTATCTCGAAAATAATATTAACGCTTGTTTTGTTGCGCTATAAATTACTCTAGTGATATCGCTAATTGCCATTGCAGTATCGCTAGTTGCATGTTTTCCAAGTTTCGTATTGCGATAATTCTTAAAAATGACCGTCATTCAGAAATTGGCAAAGAAAAAAATCCCCTGAAAGCTAACATCTATAATTCTACATCCATTGTCAATATTTCTTACCCCTACTTTAGTGATTTGCAAGGTACTAAAGGCTTAAAGCGAAGCTATTGCGAGTAAATGCTCGTAGGCTAAAAGCATTGATGTTAAACGCATAGTCGTGTGAATAAGGCTTTATGGGATGGTGGAACGTTCGATTTATCGTCCGATTTACGGCGACATATAAAATCGCCTTCCTTGGTGCCGAGATCGTTCATCCTAATATGCAAGACGTGTTCGACTTGGAGACAAGGAGTGAAGTTCAAGCAAAAAGAATGCGAAGGAGGAAGAAATCTGAAACAAACCGAATGGTTAAGCTCAGTCCTTGTATCGTGTTTCAACCTGAATCTTCAGAGCACTATAATCTCTTCTATTCTTTCTTGAACTATATTTTGTTAATTGTTGATCTCTAACAATTTAGGAAAACAGCCAATGAAGCCTTAATTACAAAAAAAAAAAACGAGTTAGAGAACACCCTTAAGAATAATTTGATTCGGATTACATCAGTATAATAGCACCCCTCTTCGACGATTGATTTTCAGCGCGATCCCAAAGCGCTGTTTATAATATTAATGCAACACTCCCCTCTGTTGTTCTCGTTTACTTTCCAATGAGGCAGAATCTCCCCTCTTGGCGGGCTCTTTAACTCATTTACCCTCGACAAGGGGCTCGGTTCGTCATCTCTATTAACTTTTTCTTTTCTTCTTTGTCCTCTTTTTTTCGTTTACTCTTTTTTTTTATCTTTTTATAAGATCTTTCGCTGATTGTATTTCTGATCTTATGAGATAATCGAAATGGAGGCGAAAATCAAAATTCAAGTTGGCCTGATAAATAACTTGAAAATGTTAGCTATGAATTTACGAGGATGAAACGTTTACAAAATCGATAGGAGCGTCAAGACAACAACTATATATACTTTCCGAGTTCTTCTGCGCACAAACTTTTTCACCCTTTTCCTCGTATTCCCTGCTGGGACCGGAAGATTCTTATCTGAATGGTATAAATTCGACAAAAGAAGAATGAGATAAGCCCGAGAAAACAGCTTTTTAAATGAAACATCATTCTCTAATGTAAGTGTTATTATCTCAGCGTGATGAATAACCCTACACGATTGTAAATCTCTAGTTGTTAATTTCTAATTGTTAATCTCTAATTGTTAATCTTGTTAATCTTACTAATCATCTGACATCCTCAATTTAAATTGAATTTAATAAGAAAAAATAAATATCATCAGGAAAATCATTAGCAAGAAACAAATAGCCGCAGTCTAAAAAATCGTATTATCACGCCCCAAGGATCGTTTGCGCTCAGTTATTTAGTCGCCGCCTACGAACTCTCACCCTCCTGTAATTTCTCTCCCTCAACTCTCGAGTCGATTCTTACACTGCTTCGTAACTGAGAATTAATAAAAAACGAATAAAAATAATAAAGTCAGGATTGTTCACGGCTTGCCATCTATCGATTGTCTCGATAATTTAATGAGTGCTGTGTCGATTTGCGATTATGCCCTAGCATCCCACAATTCTCCATAGTAATTTACTAACTCAGCTGCAAATGTGAAATCCAACTAATAAATTGGCACGCGAGCAGAGAATTAAAAAACATTACTGTATTTTTTTATAATCATGTCTAATCATTTTAAATTGTATCATAATCATGATTAATTTCATACGGAACCTCGTACAGAACACACTGATACATGGGATAAAAGATATTACATAATTATAGAGAAGATTCTCATGCAATTTATTATTTTCATCCGGGGAATTTACCCTGACGTAGTAAAGATACTTTTTGAAAATCTTCAGATGAAAAAACCAATTTTTCTGTAATAGATCAATTATTGAATAATAATCAGTAATTAAACAGTGTGTGAGGAGAAAAATGAATTGACAGATGTTTCATACACGTCGCCTTTTCATCATACTTGGGTCTTTGTACACGTCATCTAATAAATATCCCTAAGTCATGGGAGCATGTTCTCGCACTATCGTTCATCTAAGGATCAAACCAGGTTCACAAATATAATGAAATGCTTTTTTCAACGGCTTAAGCGTCGAAGGTGGTTTAAACGACCGTCGAGCCAACAAAAAGCGACCGCTTTACCTTTTTAAGCTTACCCTAGAGCGCAAGCATACACTTTTTGTCTCAATTTTTTTCGGCGCCTCTGGTGTTTTACAACTATGCATTAAATTCTATTAATCTTAAATTGGTGCTACTTGCGTTTACATTCTTAATTACATTCAATTTCATTCAAACGCAAAATACATTATCCACCTTTTGCCTTCTGGCAACCATATTTATGACTGAATAAACTATTCGTTTGTAATCACTTAGTGCTTAGAGAAAAGCCAGATAAATAATTGCAGAAGAGTACTCAAAACAGATAATATCAGTGATGAACCCTCTTTCAGACTATTTTCTATGAGAGAAAACAATTGAATTTACCAGATTCGAATATGCATATATTCATCTGAATGATGCACAACTTTCGAATTTCAATCAAACATCTGAATTGAGAAGCGGTTAAAGCCCCTTCGAGGCAATCAGCTGAGAATTAGGGAAGCTGATTAGTGAATGGAGTAAACGACCCTAAACCGGCAAACCGTGTTTCCCTCGAGACCGCAAATTTAATAAAACTGAAAGCTTTTTACAGAAGTGCTATGTCACTCATTTTTTCGCAAAATGATGTTAATCCAGCTTTGGCATGGCGGTTCCACTTTTTTTTCTTCTAATCTTACTTTTGATTCGCAATGTAACACTGCGAAGGATAGATTGTGGTTCAGTGCACACACAGTCACACACATCCAACGTTTTTTTTTATCGTAGAGTGTCAATAGAGATCGGGGGAAAAGTGGCACATTTTGTTCGAAAAGGACTTTTTGATTCCGGGTAAAAAAGGGAGCGCAGAATAACCAACGCATCCACCCCGGGCGAGGAACGACGCTCGACTGCGGACCCGGTTTCGAAGGAAACGTGTGAACGCCGCTTGCCGCCGCAATACCAATGAACGGTCACCAATACTGAAGAAGTTGCGTCCACCGACACAACATGAGTGCAACGAACACATTCGCGAGAGCAACGGGTGTCTCGCTTCTTGTCTCCCCCACCTTGATTGTCTCCCGGCATCTTTGTTCATCTCTCGCTCTTTCTTTGTTTGACATGTTTCTCGGTCCTTTTGAATCAAGGGCGTCAATATGCAGGGATCACTGACGAAGAACAGCAATTTTCAAATTCATTTGTTTAGTTCGAAAGCAGTAAAAATATTTCAGTTTTTCACTTTCATTTGCATTTCTTTTACGTCTGGATGAATGGCTTCCATTGATTGGCAATAATTCGAAAACAGAGGATCTGCTGCTTCCGTTACATGTTAAGTGTAACATTGTAATCATTGTACAAATGTACATTGTACATGATCAGGGTGGTCACAAGATCCAATTTTTCAGTTTGCCTAACGTTTCTCTCACTTTACCCGGACTTTTAGATAAATTTCCCTGACAGAAATGTATAAAGAATGCGAATAAAATTAGCCATGAAAATGTGTTCAATTTTCAGAGAATCTATTAAAGTATTAGAAATTGAAAAAGATATTTGTATTGGTATTAAGAAGTTCTTTCAAAATAATATTAACACTAGCCAAAATTAGCGCGCTTTCATTGACCATTGCAATGATTTTTTATAATGATGATGGTATAAAACGATCGTAGCTGTCCTATAGTGTTTGCTAATCAATTGAAAGGATGTTCTAAGTACAGTTTGTATCAATGTTTACAGATGGATCAATGAAATTCTCAAGGTGATGCTAAGAGTCCGTAAAATTAGTTTAGGAGTCCAGGCTACCCCTAGTGATTTCATTTCGGTCGATTGTGACAAGAATTGACAATACCTTTAACTTCACAATCATTCTATCCCCTCAAACTCAAACATCAAATTGCACCTTCTTGTCAATATCATTTTCTAAAAGGACTCACAAACAGAATTTATTTCTAAATAAAATTCAAATAAATGAAAATTTCTAATGTGGAAAAAGTTATCTATGTTTTTAATTATACGCATGCGTCACCATCATAAATTTATCTAATGATTTTAATTTCCACGCCTTTTCCATGAGAATCCAGATGCAGTTATTATTTCCGTACAAGTAATGATGAGGAGTTTGAGCACGTTGCCAGATTATACATACCAACATATATATTTCTGCTTTTTTTACGATTCAGAGCGTTCTTTCGTATCCCTCATTCTTCCTCTTCGAAATAATTGTGTTCACACTCATTCTCCACATCGACTCTTCACCCCCTTGGTTTTTAACTACAAGCCGCAGAACTCGCTACCTCCATACGAGTATCTGAACACACATTATCGACAAGTGAACACATACTTATATGACATGAGTTGATGTACTTATATGAATATATATGTATGCACAACATAGCTGTACATGTGAGTACAAATATCTACATATTTAACCCCTTGCAATATTTTCCCCCCTGGTCGTTCATGCATACGTATTACGTATGTAAGCACATATCGAGACTGAAAACTATAATCATCACTCGAGGCACAACAAAATTTCAGTCGAGTTGAGTTTTTCGAGCAAATTCAAACTGTTCACCCCTTTTATATTGCAAAAAATAAAAAGAGAATTCAGGAGCAATATCTCTTTTTAATTTTGAACACATCTCTTTCTATATACATTATAGTGTGTCAAAAATGACAAAGGATTAAAAAGCCAATTGATTTTTGAAATTCTTGTTCCTTTTTAAAAAAAGAAATTCCCTAAAAAAATGTTATCCATTCCGATGATGCCTTGCACTCCCGCATCGAACTTAAACGTTTAACACTATACGGAAAAAATGCTATGGTTGTGACAACTACAGAAATAGTAAAATATGGTACAACTACAATTACCATATTTTACTATTTCTGTGGTTGTCACAACCATAGAGTTTTATCCGTGTAAATATCTCCGTTATTGTTGGATTTAGAACAAATTGAGTTCAACAATATCTTGATTTTTTATCAAGTTTTTTTCCCTTTAACAAATACTGGTGAAAATGAGCAGTGGAAAGGAATGGTAAATGTCGCTGGGACATGACATGTGTCTCAGTCAAGATCGATATAGGACAGACTTGTTACTTTCTATACTGTGAGGTTATATCCAAGAAGACGTTTACATACATCTATTCTTTAAGCACTGAGAAAAATAAAATAAAGATAAACTTCCTCTAAAGGGTTTTGCTATATCTATACTCGCTGCTATGAACGAGAGAGAAGCCTCTGAAACACGCGAGCTAACTCCGTAATCGCTCTTTCCCGGAAACGAGCGACCCTGCTCTGAAACGTCTCATCAAAGATAAAAGTCGCACAATCGAGTTTTCTCTTCTCGTCTATCTGATACTTTGTACTCATTATTTCAACGAAAAGTTAAGGATAGCTTATCATAGCTATCAAACAGACATCATTTCTGATAACAACCAAGTTTTCCCTGCTGTAGTCACAGTATAGTACTAGTATTTGTAATTAATTGATTGGGTAGAAGGAGTATTTGCGATTTTGCAATACTGTATCCATCTGAGTGCGTCCCTGGACCTCTTGTGGCAAATCTTCCCACTCCTCTCGCCTAGCAGGCTCTGGGCAACATCTCTTCTTTTTTTGCTACAACGAAACCACCCTCACTGCCTTTGCCAGCTCTTCCAGTCTCTTTCATTCTGCAACGAATTCGTGCCAGGGAGAATCGTTGTGCTCTACGACACTTTCTATCATCTCCTTTCTCAAGATCTTTGCTCAACTTCGTCGCCTGCATTATTACAATTCCTTTCGCTTCCTTTGAAACTGTTTTGGCGTTCGTCAAATACAAAGTTCTCTTAAAAACATCTGATTTCTTGAACAAAATTAAACGACTTTGCTAGCTTTGAAGGGATTTCAAAAAAATTCAGAAGAGTTTAAGGATTTGCAAGAAATTTTAGAGGATTTTTTAAGAATGTAAGTGATATTAAGGAATTACTAGGGATTTCACGAGATTTTAAAGTTTATTTTTAAAGGATTTGAAAGTAATTCAAAAGATTTCAAGAGATTCAACAAAAGTTACAAGTGTCAAATAAAAATATTTAGATTGATTATTCGGAAAAGTTTTTTCAAACCGGAAATCTACTTCCCGCATCAAAAATAAAATCAAGGACAATTCCCAGATTTTTTTCAATTCTCAGACAATTCTCAGAATTCATGTAACTGCCGTTCGCAACGTTTTATAAACGAAAATACAACAGTAAATTCCATCATCTACCAGCATCTACAAATAAAAATAATTTACTAAGAGTATATTTTTGTTTATAAATGTTCAAAATAATAATAAAAGCATTAATCAGTCAATAATTTCAAAAGCAACAATCATAATTGAAAACAAATTAGACCTTTCATTTATAAAGGTTGCAAACGGCAGTTACATCGGATTTCCTTAAATTCCCACACAGTAGAAACCCTGTTGACGAACTGCTGATTTCAAATTGTAATTTTTAATACAAAGTTCATTGACCTTAGAAGGATTGGCGACTACAGAAGAATACAGGAAGCTTTGCACCATTCCAATTATGAAAGAAGCGTCAAATAATAACCATAAAATGAACATAAAATAAAAAGGTTGCAAGTACTGGCTGGTTGTCACAAAGCTGTATCAAGTTATAAGGATGAACCAAATTCTCTAGCTAGACGAGTTCTTTGTTCATGGTATGAGAAGCCCGAACGAGTTCAACCTGAAAGCTCGTATCCACGAGAGTGTGTCACTTCTAACGCATTAAAGTCCCTGCGTCGGAAGTGAAGTGGTGAGTTGGCGAGTATTTCATCCCCTTTTTTTCTCCCCTCTTCCATTTACCTTGATGGGCAAAAGACATCGTGTCTCTGTACTTTATGTCTCTTTGTCTTGCTACACTTATTTATTTGCCATCTTCTCTTTTACTTAGTTCTTTTTTGCATTTTTTCATTTGATTCGATTTGTCAATTTTCTTTATGATTTGATTCGACATTATGAAAGCCTCTTACTATTAATGTAAAGCATTTTACTGATTATTCATGTACGATTTGGTATTCCATTTATTTCATTGCTCATCGTGTATTTTATTTTGTTTGGTGGCTTTCTTTGCAATTTGATTCTTAATAATGAAGACTAAAAGGTACTGAAATCTTAATTACTGTTTCCTATCTTTTTGTTTATTGAAAGTACTTGTATAATTTGGAATATTTCAGAGTTTACAACACTTTTGTAACAGTTCAAATATGAAGAAGTATGAAATTCAATTACCTACATTGTCTTATATTAAAAAAAAATAAATAAAACAAAAGCGAGTAATGTGACTGTGAGCTCACATGAGTTTAGTTTTTGATGTGATGTTTGCAATTTCGAAGAAATGAGGTTTATTGACCAAAAAGCAGTTGATTTTGTCGAAGATACTGTGTAAAATTTTAGACGACTTTACACCAGTTCGATCGGAATTTAATTATTTTGGAAGAAAATATTTTTTTCGAAGATTTATTATTATCTTAACGGATGACGTTTCGATGTCAAGTGTAGCAAAACTGATGAAATACCTCAAGTAAATGTTGGAAGATTAGTTTTAACAAAAATATCACTGTTGAGTATATTTTTTAATGCAAAGAAAATATTTCTTACCTACAAATTCTATTCAATTTATTCTATACTTTTCTAACCTTATCCAAAGATCTTTGCCTTATCCCATCAAAATTTATTTTAATATTTTCAATTCCTTGAATTATTTAGCAAGTGTTTAAGAGAATAAGGCCTTTTAGAATTTCTGAATTCCAATTTCATAAACTATACTCTCAATCTTTAATTTCTCATTGTAGATCCAAAATACATCAAGCTCAGTAAAATTACACTTACCGGCTCAAGTCTCAACTTGCATATACCGGAAACTAGCTCACTCTTTCGTCGAATCCTCGCACTACAATCAATAACAAACCTCTCTCGACAGGAAAGGTAGAAAGTTTGTATCACCCACGAAAAAAACGATGGAGCAAATTAAAACGTGCACAAGACAAGGATAACTTCAACCACTGAGAGAGAAACAAGATCAAATAATTGTGACAGCGCATGCGCTTTTTCAAAGGAGCAAAAGAGACACAGACAAGAAATTGAGGACTGAGAAAACTCAATCACACAAACACGATTGATCGAAAGGGACTTTGTTTCAAGTTGATTTAGTTTCCGTAAAGTCGTCAAGGCGTAAGGATTGGTGGCGCCTTCTGGTGGCAGAACCGTCATTTCTGATTGAGTTTCCAGACGCCCATCTGGTTGGTGCAGGGCACGATTTTAGATTAGTGCATGCGTGTGCTTCTTGAAATTGTTCCTAACGGTGTGCTACGGTCGTGAAAGAGGAAAAGTGTTCGGGAAAGAGAAAATTCGCAACACTTCTGTTTACTGTGAAACCCTTTATCGTGAAGCAAATAATTTGTCGGTTTTTTTCATCTCGCCACTAAATTAGGTTAGAAGTGAGAGGAGAAAGAAAACGACCCTCTTAATCGGAACACAAGAGGGCAGACAAAGGAATAATACAAAACAAGTTGCACACGAGGATTCTCGTGTTGCTGGGCTGACGCACTTGTATTATGAAAAAATGGATGTTCCGAGTATAGTTTACAACTCTGCGAGGGATGGAAAACTCAGGCGCCTCAAGGTGAGTTCTTTAAGGTTCAAGAGTAAACATTTTTTGCCCTCCGGTTGCGAGTCGATAAAATTCTGCTTTCTTGGAATTTTCGAGTCTTCCAGACATTCGAGATGATGATTTTTTGAATTATAAATATATATTATTGATCTCTCTCAACTGACTCAATTGTTGACAGATAAACAGCTGATTTTGATATTTCTGTATTTCATTCTATGTTTATTTTTTTCTCGGTGGATTTTATTTTTTATAAGTATCTAATTACCCGTCACAATCTATTTTGTTATTAAAAATCAAGCTTTATGTCTACTTACTCTCCTTATCATATCCTCAATAACGCTGATTGACAAAATGTGACCTATGTATCTAATCTGTCAAACGAGAAAAATGATTCGCGAAGTATTTTTTTGCGCTGTCAAATTGAAAATTGAGAAAAGATACCATAGGAAGTGGAACATAAATGCTTTGGCTATAATTGCTAGTAATAATATAAAAAAGGGTAAAAATTTAGTTATCTTAAAAATATTCATATAAAGAGTATTTTACAAGTTTATCAACGAGGTTAAAAATGAAGAAAGGAAAAAATGTAACAGAACAGTTTACTGAGATCAGAAACATAGACGCACACCTTTTTCACTACATACATATTTTGAGAACAATGGAAACTAGAATAGAATTAATTTCCTTTTTTTTTTTTTTTTAGATTTTTTCGGCGTTATAAAAGGGGGAAAGCTCTATTGTTTATTTAAAAAAGTTAATTACAAAACAGAACCTGGAAAGATGAAACATGGTTTTTTTTTTGCTGATTTTATTCACCTTCTTTTACAATTATCAGTTATGTATATTTTTAAAAACCGGTTTTAAATATGTAATCGGTCATCGAATGCATCGATTTATCAATTTATACGTTAAAGCATGTTTATTATTTGTATTAACACGTCATCTTTTAACTACATATATGACTTTCCGAGTAAATTTTATTCATCTATTAGTTATCTTGCAATCAAACACTAGATGCAGATAAGAGTTTAAGAGTAATTTTTTAGTCTCTTGGCGAGAATTAATCAATTTACATGAATCAAACAAGCCTCATTTATTTAAATTATGTAATCAATAGATTCTGAATAATTATAAATGCTCTAAATCGAAAATTTGAAATTTTTTTGTTGTGTCACTATTGTGACATGATTATCGTTTCCAAGAAAATGTAAATTTCTGCATACAGTGCTTCAGCCAATAAATTGCAAATCAGTGTTTGTATTTACTATAAATGAATTATACCCACCTATTAAGGAAATCCCGAAGAAACGGAACAAAATGGATCATTTGAAAATTAAATTCCGAAATACATAATTTAGCAATGTTTATTAACTGCAATTACGTTTCAAGTCTTAAAACTTTATTAGATAAAATTAAAATTATATTTTTCTTGTATTCCCGGGTGATTAAAAATTTTTAAAACTTCAATTTTAATAAATTTTTAATAAATCGAATTTCGTTTTTTTTTTTCAAATTATTTCATTGCGAGATTAAACAAAAATAGTACAAACAATGAAGGACAATTGTACCCTTTTGTTTTGAACATTCTATCGGGTGACGGAGGCGTCACGATATACGCTTTGAGATAAAGAAACTGGAATTTCACTGTTTATGTCTTCAAATGAATTACTCATCTGTTCTACCATAAATAATTATGTAATTCAATTTTATAATTTAAAATAAAGGAAAAGCAATTTTCAGGCAGTGTCTATAATCGTACCACAAAAGTCTATAGAGCATTCGGATAATTTTTAATCGCATATTGATTATCAATAGTCATTTCCATTCTCTTTGAATAATAAACCTATTGCAGAGAGCTTCACTAAAATTGCTTATTTCCTCTACCGGGTGCCCTCAAAATAAAATGCTATTCTGGGCTTCGCTCGTTGAACGAATTCCGTCTTCCACATCAAAAAAGAAAACTCGACAACTCCAAAGAAGAATTTTGAAATTCGTGTCTTACATTATGTTGAAATCAAGGGGTCCCCGAAGGCATTAGATTAAAACATCGAGGAGAGCGTAAATTTCTTGAATAAAGAAATGTTTTCGCCTCAGAACGTGAACTAGAAAATTGTATTTCATTGATAACTATTTAAGTGAATTCACCCAAAAAAATTGAATTAAGTAGAATTGATTTCAATTTTTCTGAAGCAATGTCCTTGAATTATGAAACCTTGATTATATGGTTATTGCAAGTTAAAAAGAGAAATATAAAATGTGAACCATAATCAAAGCGTTGATTGACCGACTTAATTTCAAGACGTGAAATCTTGATTGATGAATTAACTCGTTAAAGTTACTTTGACGTGCTCATCGTGTGATAAAACGCTAAAATGTAATCCTTCAATTTTCTAAAAAAAATTATATTAATCCTTTGGAAATCTCAGAGAGAAAATATGAAACTCTTTTTCATTAAAGTGCTATAAATGGATATTTAACAAAATGCGAATATTTTACCAGAGACAAAAGTTTACGTAAGTATGGAATATTCTTTGTTTAGATTATCGCTTTATCAAATTTTAAGGCCAAGATAGAAATAAATTATTGAAACTGGGTCATGAAAGAGACCAATGATTTTTGATTTTAAAGTTTTGAACGTTTTCGAGAGGAATACGAATCATTTGTCTTGTTACTAGGTATTTGATTAATACTGTTGAAGATTTTATTTTCAAATTAATCGAATGTGCAACCCACCTCGGAGTCTAGTTAACTTGCATGGTAACTTATTTCCCTAATTTATATTTGCATCGAGCTACTTGACACGAAGTGACACTTACTGCCTGAATGCAAATTTTAGATTGTTTTATTCAGTTCTAATTTTAATACAATAATGTTTTTTTCTTATTGCGTGTCTGGGAAGCAAATTGAGCAAACTATATAATTACTCAACGAGCTGTTCATAGATTCTTGAATAAACTAAATAAACCTAGAAACAATTGATTCATGTCAAACGCAATATAATGTCGACAAAGCGGATGAGACATAACTGGGTTAGCAAATAAATTTAAATAATCATTAAATGGCGGCTCTAATTGATTAAACCTTTCATATTTGCATCGAATTATCATCAGCCACTTCCAACCAATTAATAAAAATAAGTTGTACAAACGATGCCATTAATTTTATGTTATTTCGTACTTAAGTGTCGAAAACAAATAAATTAGCTCATATAAATAAGTAATGAAGAAAATTAATGAAAAAAAATATATATAAATACACAAATATTTTTATTGCGAAGAAAGCTGGCACATTATCAACAATAATGCTGTTGTAAACGTATGAAACCCAATCGATTATTCCCCGAAGCATAAAATTAATGGTAAAAAGCCCCTTTTAACATTTACCCAACCTTCCGATTCTCGTAGTGAATAAACAATAATTTAGTTGTGTCACGTCGGTACCAATTATCTACTTTCCTATTCATTTTTTCAAGAATATTCATAAAAATCGCTAGCTTCTCTGTATAAATCAATGTAGACTGTTTTGTAAAGACCGGAAGTTACTTGATATGAAAGTACAATATGTCACGAGTTTTCTGATTAAAATGGAATCTGCTTACGAAAAAATAGTAATAAAGCTTTTCCTTTGATTTCTCTGTGAAGAAAATTGTCCTCTTCTATAAGCTTAAAATAAGATTATGTTTTTTCTAAAAATTGTATTTTAAAAATTTATTTTCTCTGTTAAGAAAAAGATTAATTTTTTTTTAATTTGAAATTTCTTGTCGAATCGGGTCATATCTCTTTTATTCGCCTGGCGTTTGTCCAAAATTTGTAAAATCGATAGCAAGTCTAGTATTCAAATATTCTTTTCTAGGAATCAATTATTATCTTAAAATTTATTTTAAAAATAATTCTCAATCATTTATAATTATTCAGAATAAAATTCACTAAAAAAACGAGGAAGTTAATATTTCAGTTCCAAGATTATAAACACATTAGTCATTTCAGGGCCGAATTTATATTAGGGGCCGACGGGGCCGCGGCCCGGGGCCCCCACATTTGGGGGGCCCCCACTAAACACTACAAAAAAATTTTTAATAAAATAAAGA